>CAUIJX010000040.1:0-34907 GCA_960531455.1 Urophora cardui
AGCGCTTCAAATAGCGAAGTTATAAGCAAAAGAAGTTCATCATCTGATTTGAATGTGTTCCGGTGGTCGGATCGTAATGAAATTGGGCAATATTTCTTCGTTTTTCTCTGAACTTTCATTTGCGCCAACTTTCAGGGCTCTAGCTCTTAAAATAACAAAGTTACAGGCAAGAGAAGATGAGTTTCAAAACGCCTAGTTTGGGGCCTCTAGCGCTTCAAATAGCGAAGTTATAAGCAAAAGAAGTTCATCATCTGATTTGAATGTGTTCCGGTGGTCGGATTGTAATGAAATTGGGCAATATTTCTTCGTTTTTCTCTGAACTTTCATTTGCGCCAACTTTCAGGGCTCTAGCTTTTAAAATAACAAAGTTACAGGCAAGAGAAGTTGAGTTTCAAAACGCCTAGTTTGGGGCCTCTAGCGCTTCAAATAGCGAAGTTATAAGCAAAAGAAGTTCATCATCTGATTTGAATGTGTTCCTGTGGTCGGATCGTAATGAAATTGGGCAATATTTCTTCGCTTTTCTCTGAACTTTCATTTGCGCCAACTTTCAGGGCCCTAGCTCTTAAAATAACAAAGTTACAGGCAAGAGAAGTTGAGTTTCAAAACGCCTAGTTTGGGGCCTCTAGCGCTTCAAATAGCGAAGTTATAAGCAAAAGAAGTTCATCATCTGATTTGAATGTGTTCCGGTGGTCGGATCGTAATGAAATTGGGCAATATTTCTTCGTTTTTCTCTGAACTTTCATTTGCGCCAACTTTCAGGGCTCTAGCTCTTAAAATAACAAAGTTACAGGCAAGAGAAGATGAGTTTCAAAACGCCTAGTTTGGGGCCTCTAGCGCTTCAAATAGCGAAGGTATAAGCAAAAGAAGTTCATCATCTGATTTGAATGTGTTCCGGTGGTCGGATCGTAATGAAATTGGGCAATATTTCTTCGTTTTTCTCTGAACTTTCATTTGCGCCAACTTTCAGGGCTCTAGCTCTTAAAATAACAAAGTTACAGGCAAGAGAAGATGAGTTTCAAAACGCCTAGTTTGGGGCCTCTAGCGCTTCAAATAGCGAAGTTATAAGCAAAAGAAGTTCATCATCTGATTTGAATGTGTTCCGGTGGTCGGATCGTAATGAAATTGGGCAATATTTTTTCGTTTTTCTCTGAACTTTCATTTGCGCCAACTTTCAGGGCTCTAGCTCTTAAAATAACAAAGTTACAGGCAAGAGAAGTTGAGTTTCAAAACGCCTAGTTTGGGGCCTCTAGCGCTTCAAATAGCGAAGTTATAAGCAAAAGAAGTTCATCATCTGATTTGAATGTGTTCCGGTGGTCGGATCGTAATGAAATTGGGCAATATTTCTTCGTTTTTCTCTGAACTTTCATTTGCGCCAACTTTCAGGGCTCTAGCTCTTAAAATAACAAAGTTACAGGCAAGAGAAGATGAGTTTCAAAACGCCTAGTTTGGGGCCTCTAGCGCTTCAAATAGCGAAGTTATAAGCAAAAGAAGTTCATCATCTGATTTGAATGTGTTCCGGTGGTCGGATTGTAATGAAATTGGGCAATATTTCTTCGTTTTTCTCTGAACTTTCATTTGCGCCAACTTTCAGGGCTCTAGCTTTTAAAATAACAAAGTTACAGGCAAGAGAAGTTGAGTTTCAAAACGCCTAGTTTGGGGCCTCTAGCGCTTCAAATAGCGAAGTTATAAGCAAAAGAAGTTCATCATCTGATTTGAATGTGTTCCTGTGGTCGGATCGTAATGAAATTGGGCAATATTTCTTCGTTTTTCTCTGAACTTTCATTTGCGCCAACTTTCAGGGCTCTAGCTCTTAAAATAACAAAGTTACAGGCAAGAGAAGTTGAGTTTCAAAACGCCTAGTTTGGGGCCTCTAGCGCTTCAAATAGCGAAGTTATAAGCAAAAGAAGTTCATCATCTGATTTGAATGTGTTCCGGTGGTCGGATCGTAATGAAATTTGGCAATATTTCTTCGTTTTTCTCTGAACTTTCATTTGCGCCAACTTTCAGGGCTCTAGCTCTTAAAATAACAAAGTTACAGGCAAGAGAAGATGAGTTTCAAAACGCCTAGTTTGGGGCCTCTAGCGCTTCAAATAGCGAAGTTATAAGCAAAAGAAGTTCATCATCTGATTTGAATGTGTTCCGGTGGTCGGATCGTTCGTTTTTCTCTGAACTTTCATTTGCGCCAACTTTCAGGGCTCTATCTCTTAAAATAACAAAGTTACAGGCAAGAGAAGTTGAGTTTCAAAACGCCTAGTTTGGGGCCTCTAGCGCTTCAAATAGCGAAGTTATAAGCAAAAGAAGTTCATCATCTGATTTGAATGTGTTCCGGTGGTCGGATCGTAATGAAATTGGGCAATATTTCTTCGTTTTTCTCTGAACTTTCATTTGCGCCAACTTTCAGGGCTCTAGCTCTTAAAATAACAAAGTTACAGGCAAGAGAAGATGAGTTTCAAAACGCCTAGTTTGGGGCCTCTAGCGCTTCAAATAGCGAAGTTATAAGCAAAAGAAGTTCATCATCTGATTTGAATGTGTTCCGGTGGTCGGATTGTAATGAAATTGGGCAATATTTCTTCGTTTTTCTCTGAACTTTCATTTGCGCCAACTTTCAGGGCTCTAGCTTTTAAAATAACAAAGTTACAGGCAAGAGAAGTTGAGTTTCAAAACGCCTAGTTTGGGGCCTCTAGCGCTTCAAATAGCGAAGTTATAAGCAAAAGAAGTTCATCATCTGATTTGAATGTGTTCCTGTGGTCGGATCGTAATGAAATTGGGCAATATTTCTTCGCTTTTCTCTGAACTTTCATTTGCGCCAACTTTCAGGGCCCTAGCTCTTAAAATAACAAAGTTACAGGCAAGAGAAGTTGAGTTTCAAAACGCCTAGTTTGGGGCCTCTAGCGCTTCAAATAGCGAAGTTATAAGCAAAAGAAGTTCATCATCTGATTTGAATGTGTTCCGGTGGTCGGATCGTAATGAAATTGGGCAATATTTCTTCGTTTTTCTCTGAACTTTCATTTGCGCCAACTTTCAGGGCTCTAGCTCTTAAAATAACAAAGTTACAGGCAAGAGAAGATGAGTTTCAAAACGCCTAGTTTGGGGCCTCTAGCGCTTCAAATAGCGAAGGTATAAGCAAAAGAAGTTCATCATCTGATTTGAATGTGTTCCGGTGGTCGGATCGTAATGAAATTGGGCAATATTTCTTCGTTTTTCTCTGAACTTTCATTTGCGCCAACTTTCAGGGCTCTAGCTCTTAAAATAACAAAGTTACAGGCAAGAGAAGATGAGTTTCAAAACGCCTAGTTTGGGGCCTCTAGCGCTTCAAATAGCGAAGTTATAAGCAAAAGAAGTTCATCATCTGATTTGAATGTGTTCCGGTGGTCGGATCGTAATGAAATTGGGCAATATTTTTTCGTTTTTCTCTGAACTTTCATTTGCGCCAACTTTCAGGGCTCTAGCTCTTAAAATAACAAAGTTACAGGCAAGAGAAGTTGAGTTTAAAAACGCCTAGTTTGGGGCCTCTAGCGCTTCAAATAGCGAAGTTATAAGCAAAAGAAGTTCATCATCTGATTTGAATGTGTTCCGGTGGTCGGATCGTAATGAAATTGGGCAATATTTCTTCGTTTTTCTCTGAACTTTCATTTGCGCCAACTTTCAGGGCTCTAGCTCTTAAAATAACAAAGTTACAGGCAAGAGAAGATGAGTTTCAAAACGCCTAGTTTGGGGCCTCTAGCGCTTCAAATAGCGAAGTTATAAGCAAAAGAAGTTCATCATCTGATTTGAATGTGTTCCGGTGGTCGGATTGTAATGAAATTGGGCAATATTTCTTCGTTTTTCTCTGAACTTTCATTTGCGCCAACTTTCAGGGCTCTAGCTCTTAAAATAACAAAGTTACAGGCAAGAGAAGTTGAGTTTCAAAACGCCTAGTTTGGGGCCTCTAGCGCTTCAAATAGCGAAGTTATAAGCAAAAGAAGTTCATCATCTGATTTGAATGTGTTCCGGTGGTCGGATCGTAATGAAATTGGGCAATATTTCTTCGTTTTTCTCTGAACTTTCATTTGCGCCAACTTTCAGGGCTCTAGCTCTTAAAATAACAAAGTTACAGGCAAGAGAAGATGAGTTTCAAAACGCCTAGTTTGGGGCCTCTAGCGCTTCAAATAGCGAAGGTATAAGCAAAAGAAGTTCATCATCTGATTTGAATGTGTTCCGGTGGTCGGATCGTAATGAAATTGGGCAATATTTCTTCGTTTTTCTCTGAACTTTCATTTGCGCCAACTTTCAGGGCTCTAGCTCTTAAAATAACAAAGTTACAGGCAAGAGAAGATGAGTTTCAAAACGCCTAGTTTGGGGCCTCTAGCGCTTCAAATAGCGAAGTTATAAGCAAAAGAAGTTCATCATCTGATTTGAATGTGTTCCGGTGGTCGGATCGTAATGAAATTGGGCAATATTTCTTCGTTTTTCTCTGAACTTTCATTTGCGCCAACTTTCAGGGCTCTAGCTCTTAAAATAACAAAGTTACAGGCAAGAGAAGATGAGTTTCAAAACGCCTAGTTTGGGGCCTCTAGCGCTTCAAATAGCGAAGTTATAAGCAAAAGAAGTTCATCATCTGATTTGAATGTGTTCCGGTGGTCGGATCGTAATGAAATTGGGCAATATTTTTTCGTTTTTCTCTGAACTTTCATTTGCGCCAACTTTCAGGGCTCTAGCTCTTAAAATAACAAAGTTACAGGCAAGAGAAGTTGAGTTTCAAAACGCCTAGTTTGGGGCCTCTAGCGCTTCAAATAGCGAAGTTATAAGCAAAAGAAGTTCATCATCTGATTTGAATGTGTTCCGGTGGTCGGATCGTAATGAAATTGGGCAATATTTTTTCGTTTTTCTCTGAACTTTCATTTGCGCCAACTTTCAGGGCTCTAGCTCTTAAAATAACAAAGTTACAGGCAAGAGAAGTTGAGTTTCAAAACGCCTAGTTTGGGGCCTCTAGCGCTTCAAATAGCGAAGTTATAAGCAAAAGAAGTTCATCATCTGATTTGAATGTGTTCCGGTGGTCGGATCGTAATGAAATTGGGCAATATTTCTTCGTTTTTCTCTGAACTTTCATTTGCGCCAACTTTCAGGGCTCTAGCTCTTAAAATAACAAAGTTACAGGCAAGAGAAGTTGAGTTTCAAAACGCCTAGTTTGGGGCCTCTAGCGCTTCAAATAGCGAAGTTATAAGCAAAAGAAGTTCATCATCTGATTTGAATGTGTTCCGGTGGTCGCATCGTAATGAAATTGGGCAATATTTCTTCGTTTTTCTCTGAACTTTCATTTGCGCCAACTTTCAGGGCTCTAGCTCTTAAAATAACAAAGTTACAGGCAAGAGAAGTTGAGTTTCAAAACGCCTAGTTTGGGGCCTCTAGCGCTTCAAATAGCGAAGTTATAAGCAAAAGAAGTTCATCATCTGATTTGAATGTGTTCCGGTGGTCGCATCGTAATGAAATTGGGCAATATTTTTTCGTTTTTCTCTGAACTTTCATTTGCGCCAACTTTCAGGGCTCTAGCTCTTAAAATAACAAAGTTACAGGCAAGAGAAGTTGAGTTTCAAAACGCCTAGTTTGGGGCCTCTAGCGCTTCAAATAGCGAAGTTATAAGCAAAAGAAGTTCATCATCTGATTTGAATGTGTTCCGGTGGTCGGATCGTAATGAAATTGGGCAATATTTTTTCGTTTTTCTCTGAACTTTCATTTGCGCCAACTTTCAGGGCTCTAGCTCTTAAAATAACAAAGTTACAGGCAAGAGAAGTTGAGTTTCAAAACGCCTAGTTTGGGGCCTCTAGCGCTTCAAATAGCGAAGCTATAAGCAAAAGAAGTTCATCATCTGATTTGAATGTGTTCCGGTGGTCGGATCGTAATGAAATTGGGCAATATTTCTTCGTTTTTCTCTGAACTTTCATTTGCGCCAACTTTCAGGGCTCTAGCCCTTAAAATAACAAAGTTACAGGCAAGAGAAGTTGAGTTTCAAAACGCCTAGTTTGGGGCCTCTAGCGCTTCAAATAGCGAAGTTATAAGCAAAAGAAGTTCATCATCTGATTTGAATGTGTTCCGGTGGTCGGATCGTAATGAAATTGGGCAATATTTTTTCGTTTTTCTCTGAACTTTCATTTGCGCCAACTTTCAGGGCTCTAGCTCTTAAAATAACAAAGTTACAGGCAAGAGAAGTTGAGTTTCAAAACGCCTAGTTTGGGGCCTCTAGCGCTTCAAATAGCGAAGTTATAAGCAAAAGAAGTTCATCATCTGATTTGAATGTGTTCCGGTGGTCGGATCGTAATGAAATTGGGCAATATTTCTTCGTTTTTCTCTGAACTTTCATTTGCGCCAACTTTCAGGGCTCTAGCTCTTAAAATAACAAAGTTACAGGCAAGAGAAGTTGAGTTTCAAAACGCCTAGTTTGGGGCCTCTAGCGCTTCAAATAGCGAAGTTATAAGCAAAAGAAGTTCATCATCTGATTTGAATGTGTTCCGGTGGTCGGATCGTAATGAAATTGGGCAATATTTCTTCGTTTTTCTCTGAACTTTCATTTGCGCCAACTTTCAGGGCTCTAGCTCTTAAAATAACAAAGTTACAGGCAAGAGAAGTTGAGTTTCAAAACGCCTAGTTTGGGGCCTCTAGCGCTTCAAATAGCGAAGTTATAAGCAAAAGAAGTTCATCATCTGATTTGAATGTGTTCCGGTGGTCGGATCGTAATGAAATTGGGCAATATTTTTTCGTTTTTCTCTGAACTTTCATTTGCGCCAACTTTCAGGTCTCTAGCTCTTAAAATAACAAAGTTACAGGCAAGAGAAGTTGAGTTTCAAAACGCCTAGTTTGGGGCCTCTAGCGCTTCAAATAGCGAAGTTATAAGCAAAAGAAGTTCATCATCTGATTTGAATGTGTTCCGGTGGTCGGATCGTAATGAAATTGGGCAATATTTCTTCGTTTTTCTCTGAACTTTCATTTGCGCCAACTTCAGGGCTCTAGCTCTTAAAATAACAAAGTTACAGGCAAGAGAAGTTGAGTTTCAAAACGCCTAGTTTGGGGCCTCTAGCGCTTCAAATAGCGAAGTTATAAGCAAAAGAAGTTCATCATCTGATTTGAATGTGTTCCGGTGGTCGGATCGTAATGAAATTGGGCAATATTTCTTCGTTTTTCTCTGAACTTTCATTTGCGCCAACTTTCAGGGCTCTAGCTCTTAAAATAACAAAGTTACAGGCAAGAGAAGTTGAGTTTCAAAACGCCTAGTTTGGGGCCTCTAGCGCTTCAAATAGCGAAGTTATAAGCAAAAGAAGTTCATCATCTGATTTGAATGTGTTCCGGTGGTCGGATCGTAATGAAATTGGGCAATATTTTTTCGTTTTTCTCTGAACTTTCATTTGCGCCAACTTTCAGGTCTCTAGCTCTTAAAATAACAAAGTTACAGGCAAGAGAAGTTGAGTTTCAAAACGCCTAGTTTGGGGCCTCTAGCGCTTCAAATAGCGAAGTTATAAGCAAAAGAAGTTCATCATCTGATTTGAATGTGTTCCGGTGGTCGGATCGTAATGAAATTGGGCAATATTTCTTCGTTTTTCTCTGAACTTTCATTTGCGCCAACTTCAGGGCTCTAGCTCTTAAAATAACAAAGTTACAGGCAAGAGAAGTTGAGTTTCAAAACGCCTAGTTTGGGGCCTCTAGCGCTTCAAATAGCGAAGTTATAAGCAAAAGAAGTTCATCATCTGATTTGAATGTGTTCCGGTGGTCGGATCGTAATGAAATTGGGCAATATTTCTTCGTTTTTCTCTGAACTTTCATTTGCGCCAACTTTCAGGGCTCTAGCTCTTAAAATAACAAAGTTACAGGCAAGAGAAGTTGAGTTTCAAAACGCCTAGTTTGGGGCCTCTAGCGCTTCAAATAGCGAAGTTATAAGCAAAAGAAGTTCATCATCTGATTTGAATGTGTTCCGGTGGTCGGATCGTAATGAAATTGGGCAATATTTTTTCGTTTTTCTCTGAACTTTCATTTGCGCCAACTTTCAGGTCTCTAGCTCTTAAAATAACAAAGTTACAGGCAAGAGAAGTTGAGTTTCAAAACGCCTAGTTTGGGGCCTCTAGCGCTTCAAATAGCGAAGTTATAAGCAAAAGAAGTTCATCATCTGATTTGAATGTGTTCCGGTGGTCGGATCGTAATGAAATTGGGCAATATTTCTTCGTTTTTCTCTGAACTTTCATTTGCGCCAACTTTCAGGGCTCTAGCTTTTAAAATAACAAAGTTACAGGCAAGATAAGTTGAGTTTCAAAACGCCTAGTTTGGGGCCTCTAGCGCTTCAAATAGCGAAGTTATAAGCAAAAGAAGTTCATCATCTGATTTGAATGTGTTCCGGTGGTCGGATCGTAATGAAATTGGGCAATATTTCTTCGTTTTTCTCTGAACTTTCATTTGCGCCAACTTCAGGGCTCTAGCTCTTAAAATAACAAAGTTACAGGCAAGAGAAGTTGAGTTTCAAAACGCCTAGTTTGGGGCCTCTAGCGCTTCAAATAGCGAAGTTATAAGCAAAAGAAGTTCATCATCTGATTTGAATGTGTTCCGGTGGTCGGATCGTAATGAAATTGGGCAATATTTCTTCGTTTTTCTCTGAACTTTCATTTGCGCCAACTTTCAGGGCTCTAGCTCTTAAAATAACAAAGTTACAGGCAAGAGAAGTTGAGTTTCAAAACGCCTAGTTTGGGGCCTCTAGCGCTTCAAATAGCGAAGTTATAAGCAAAAGAAGTTCATCATCTGATTTGAATGTGTTCCGGTGGTCGGATCGTAATGAAATTGGGCAATATTTTTTCGTTTTTCTCTGAACTTTCATTTGCGCCAACTTTCAGGTCTCTAGCTCTTAAAATAACAAAGTTACAGGCAAGAGAAGTTGAGTTTCAAAACGCCTAGTTTGGGGCCTCTAGCGCTTCAAATAGCGAAGTTATAAGCAAAAGAAGTTCATCATCTGATTTGAATGTGTTCCGGTGGTCGGATCGTAATGAAATTGGGCAATATTTCTTCGTTTTTCTCTGAACTTTCATTTGCGCCAACTTTCAGGGCTCTAGCTTTTAAAATAACAAAGTTACAGGCAAGATAAGTTGAGTTTCAAAACGCCTAGTTTGGGGCCTCTAGCGCTTCAAATAGCGAAGTTATAAGCAAAAGAAGTTCATCATCTGATTTGAATGTGTTCCGGTGGTCGGATCGTAATGAAATTGGGCAATATTTCTTCGTTTTTCTCTGAACTTTCATTTGCGCCAACTTCAGGGCTCTAGCTCTTAAAATAACAAAGTTACAGGCAAGAGAAGTTGAGTTTCAAAACGCCTAGTTTGGGGCCTCTAGCGCTTCAAATAGCGAAGTTATAAGCAAAAGAAGTTCATCATCTGATTTGAATGTGTTCCGGTGGTCGGATCGTAATGAAATTGGGCAATATTTCTTCGTTTTTCTCTGAACTTTCATTTGCGCCAACTTCAGGGCTCTAGCTCTTAAAATAACAAAGTTACAGGCAAGAGAAGTTGAGTTTCAAAACGCCTAGTTTGGGGCCTCTAGCGCTTCAAATAGCGAAGTTATAAGCAAAAGAAGTTCATCATCTGATTTGAATGTGTTCCGGTGGTCGGATCGTAATGAAATTGGGCAATATTTCTTCGTTTTTCTCTGAACTTTCATTTGCGCCAACTTTCAGGGCTCTAGCAGGCAAGAGAAGTTGAGTTTCAAAACGCCTAGTTTGGGGCCTCTAGCGCTTCAAATAGCGAAGTTATAAGCAAAAGAAGTTCATCATCTGATTTGAATGTGTTCCGGTGGTCGGATCGTAATGAAATTGGGCAATATTTCTTCGTTTTTCTCTGAACTTTCATTTGCGCCAACTTTCAGGGCTCTAGCTCTTAAAATAACAAAGTTACAGGCAAGAGAAGTTGAGTTTCAAAACGCCTAGTTTGGGGCCTCTAGCGCTTCAAATAGCGAAGTTATAAGCAAAAGAAGTTCATCATCTGATTTGAATGTGTTCCGGTGGTCGGATCGTAATGAAATTGGGCAATATTTCTTCGTTTTTCTCTGAACTTTCATTTGCGCCAACTTTCAGGGCTCTAGCTCTTAAAATAACAAAGTTACAGGCAAGAGAAGTTGAGTTTCAAAACGCCTAGTTTGGGGCCTCTAGCGCTTCAAATAGCGAAGTTATAAGCAAAAGAAGTTCATCATCTGATTTGAATGTGTTCCGGTGGTCGGATCGTAATGAAATTGGGCAATATTTTTTCGTTTTTCTCTGAACTTTCATTTGCGCCAACTTTCAGGTCTCTAGCTCTTAAAATAACAAAGTTACAGGCAAGAGAAGTTGAGTTTCAAAACGCCTAGTTTGGGGCCTCTAGCGCTTCAAATAGCGAAGTTATAAGCAAAAGAAGTTCATCATCTGATTTGAATGTGTTCCGGTGGTCGGATCGTAATGAAATTGGGCAATATTTCTTCGTTTTTCTCTGAACTTTCATTTGCGCCAACTTCAGGGCTCTAGCTCTTAAAATAACAAAGTTACAGGCAAGAGAAGTTGAGTTTCAAAACGCCTAGTTTGGGGCCTCTAGCGCTTCAAATAGCGAAGTTATAAGCAAAAGAAGTTCATCATCTGATTTGAATGTGTTCCGGTGGTCGGATCGTAATGAAATTGGGCAATATTTCTTCGTTTTTCTCTGAACTTTCATTTGCGCCAACTTTCAGGGCTCTAGCTCTTAAAATAACAAAGTTACAGGCAAGAGAAGTTGAGTTTCAAAACGCCTAGTTTGGGGCCTCTAGCGCTTCAAATAGCGAAGTTATAAGCAAAAGAAGTTCATCATCTGATTTGAATGTGTTCCGGTGGTCGGATCGTAATGAAATTGGGCAATATTTTTTCGTTTTTCTCTGAACTTTCATTTGCGCCAACTTTCAGGTCTCTAGCTCTTAAAATAACAAAGTTACAGGCAAGAGAAGTTGAGTTTCAAAACGCCTAGTTTGGGGCCTCTAGCGCTTCAAATAGCGAAGTTATAAGCAAAAGAAGTTCATCATCTGATTTGAATGTGTTCCGGTGGTCGGATCGTAATGAAATTGGGCAATATTTCTTCGTTTTTCTCTGAACTTTCATTTGCGCCAACTTTCAGGGCTCTAGCTTTTAAAATAACAAAGTTACAGGCAAGATAAGTTGAGTTTCAAAACGCCTAGTTTGGGGCCTCTAGCGCTTCAAATAGCGAAGTTATAAGCAAAAGAAGTTCATCATCTGATTTGAATGTGTTCCGGTGGTCGGATCGTAATGAAATTGGGCAATATTTCTTCGTTTTTCTCTGAACTTTCATTTGCGCCAACTTCAGGGTTCTAGCTCTTAAAATAACAAAGTTACAGGCAAGAGAAGTTGAGTTTCAAAACGCCTAGTTTGGGGCCTCTAGCGCTTCAAATAGCGAAGTTATAAGCAAAAGAAGTTCATCATCTGATTTGAATGTGTTCCGGTGGTCGGATCGTAATGAAATTGGGCAATATTTCTTCGTTTTTCTCTGAACTTTCATTTGCGCCAACTTCAGGGCTCTAGCTCTTAAAATAACAAAGTTACAGGCAAGAGAAGTTGAGTTTCAAAACGCCTAGTTTGGGGCCTCTAGCGCTTCAAATAGCGAAGTTATAAGCAAAAGAAGTTCATCATCTGATTTGAATGTGTTCCGGTGGTCGGATCGTAATGAAATTGGGCAATATTTCTTCGTTTTTCTCTGAACTTTCATTTGCGCCAACTTTCAGGGCTCTAGCAGGCAAGAGAAGTTGAGTTTCAAAACGCCTAGTTTGGGGCCTCTAGCGCTTCAAATAGCGAAGTTATAAGCAAAAGAAGTTCATCATCTGATTTGAATGTGTTCCGGTGGTCGGATCGTAATGAAATTGGGCAATATTTCTTCGTTTTTCTCTGAACTTTCATTTGCGCCAACTTTCAGGGCTCTAGCTCTTAAAATAACAAAGTTACAGGCAAGAGAAGATGAGTTTCAAAACGCCTAGTTTGGGGCCTCTAGCGCTTCAAATAGCGAAGTTATAAGCAAAAGAAGTTCATCATCTGATTTGAATGTGTTCCGGTGGTCGGATCGTAATGAAATTGGGCAATATTTTTTCGTTTTTCTCTGAACTTTCATTTGCGCCAACTTTCAGGGCTCTAGCTCTTAAAATAACAAAGTTACAGGCAAGAGAAGTTGAGTTTCAAAACGCCTAGTTTGGGGCCTCTAGCGCTTCAAATAGCGAAGTTATAAGCAAAAGAAGTTCATCATCTGATTTGAATGTGTTCCGGTGGTCGGATCGTAATGAAATTGGGCAATATTTCTTCGTTTTTCTCTGAACTTTCATTTGCGCCAACTTTCAGGGCTCTAGCTCTTAAAATAACAAAGTTACAGGCAAGAGAAGATGAGTTTCAAAACGCCTAGTTTGGGGCCTCTGGCGCTTCAAATAGCGAAGTTATAAGCAAAAGAAGTTCATCATCTGATTTGAATGTGTTCCGGTGGTCGGATCGTAATGAAATTGGGCAATATTTTTTCGTTTTTCTCTGAACTTTCATTTGCGCCAACTTTCAGGGCTCTAGCTCTTAAAATAACAAAGTTACAGGCAAGAGAAGTTGAGTTTCAAAACGCCTAGTTTGGGGCCTCTAGCGCTTCAAATAGCGAAGTTATAAGCAAAAGAAGTTCATCATCTGATTTGAATGTGTTCCGGTGGTCGGATCGTAATGAAATTGGGCAATATTTTTTCGTTTTTCTCTGAACTTTCATTTGCGCCAACTTTCAGGGCTCTAGCTCTTAAAATAACAAAGTTACAGGCAAGAGAAGTTGAGTTTCAAAACGCCTAGTTTGGGGCCTCTAGCGCTTCAAATAGCGAAGTTATAAGCAAAAGAAGTTCATCATCTGATTTGAATGTGTTCCGGTGGTCGGATCGTAATGAAATTGGGCAATATTTCTTCGTTTTTCTCTGAACTTTCATTTGCGCCAACTTTCAGGGCTCTAGCTCTTAAAATAACAAAGTTACAGGCAAGAGAAGTTGAGTTTCAAAACGCCTAGTTTGGGGCCTCTAGCGCTTCAAATAGCGAAGTTATAAGCAATAGAAGTTCATCATCTGATTTGAATGTGTTCCGGTGGTCGGATCGTAATGAAATTGGGCAATATTTCTTCGTTTTTCTCTGAACTTTCATTTGCGCCAACTTTCAGGGCTCTAGCTCTTAAAATAACAAAGTTATAGGCAAGAGAAGATGAGTTTCAAAACGCCTAGTTTGGGGCCTCTAGCGCTTCAAATAGCGAAGTTATAAGCAAAAGAAGTTCATCATCTGACTTGAACTTTCATTTGCGCCAACTTTCAGGGCTCTAGCTCTTAAAATAACAAAGTTACAGGCAAGAGAAGTTGAGTTTCAAAACGCCTAGTTTGGGGCCTCTAGCGCTTCAAATAGCGAAGTTATAAGCAAAAGAAGTTCATCATCTGATTTGAATGTGTTCCGGTGGTCGGATCGTAATGAAATTGGGCAATATTTCTTCGTTTTTCTCTGAACTTTCATTTGCGCCAACTTTCAGGGCTCTAGCTCTTAAAATAACAAAGTTACAGGCAAGAGAAGTTGAGTTTCAAAACGCCTAGTTTGGGGCCTCTAGCGCTTCAAATAGCGAAGTTATAAGCAAAAGAAGTTCATCATCTGATTTGAATGTGTTCCGGTGGTCGGATCGTAATGAAATTGGGCAATATTTTTTCGTTTTTCTCTGAACTTTCATTTGCGCCAACTTTCAGGTCTCTAGCTCTTAAAATAACAAAGTTACAGGCAAGAGAAGTTGAGTTTCAAAACGCCTAGTTTGGGGCCTCTAGCGCTTCAAATAGCGAAGTTATAAGCAAAAGAAGTTCATCATCTGATTTGAATGTGTTCCGGTGGTCGGATCGTAATGAAATTGGGCAATATTTCTTCGTTTTTCTCTGAACTTTCGTTTGCGCCAACTTTCAGGGCTCTAGCTTTTAAAATAACAAAGTTACAGGCAAGATAAGTTGAGTTTCAAAACGCCTAGTTTGGGGCCTCTAGCGCTTCAAATAGCGAAGTTATAAGCAAAAGAAGTTCATCATCTGATTTGAATGTGTTCCGGTGGTCGGATCGTAATGAAATTGGGCAATATTTCTTCGTTTTTCTCTGAACTTTCATTTGCGCCAACTTCAGGGCTCTAGCTCTTAAAATAACAAAGTTACAGGCAAGAGAAGTTGAGTTTCAAAACGCCTAGTTTGGGGCCTCTAGCGCTTCAAATAGCGAAGTTATAAGCAAAAGAAGTTCATCATCTGATTTGAATGTGTTCCGGTGGTCGGATCGTAATGAAATTGGGCAATATTTCTTCGTTTTTCTCTGAACTTTCATTTGCGCCAACTTCAGGGCTCTAGCTCTTAAAATAACAAAGTTACAGGCAAGAGAAGTTGAGTTTCAAAACGCCTAGTTTGGGGCCTCTAGCGCTTCAAATAGCGAAGTTATAAGCAAAAGAAGTTCATCATCTGATTTGAATGTGTTCCGGTGGTCGGATCGTAATGAAATTGGGCAATATTTCTTCGTTTTTCTCTGAACTTTCATTTGCGCCAACTTTCAGGGCTCTAGCTCTTAAAATAACAAAGTTACAGGCAAGAGAAGATGAGTTTCAAAACGCCTAGTTTGGGGCCTCTAGCGCTTCAAATAGCGAAGTTATAAGCAAAAGAAGTTCATCATCTGATTTGAATGTGTTCCGGTGGTCGGATCGTAATGAAATTGGGCAATATTTTTTCGTTTTTCTCTGAACTTTCATTTGCGCCAACTTTCAGGGCTCTAGCTTTTAAAATAACAAAGTTACAGGCAAGATAAGTTGAGTTTCAAAACGCCTAGTTTGGGGCCTCTAGCGCTTCAAATAGCAAGTTATAAGCAAAAGAAGTTCATCATCTGATTTGAATGTGTTCCGGTGGTCGGATCGTAATGAAATTGGGCAATATTTCTTCGTTTTTCTCTGAACTTTCATTTGCGCCAACTTCAGGGCTCTAGCTCTTAAAATAACAAAGTTACAGGCAAGAGAAGTTGAGTTTCAAAAAGCCTAGTTTGGGGCCTCTAGCGCTTCAAATAGAGAAGTTATAAGCAAAAGAAGTTCATCATCTGATTTGAATGTGTTCCGGTGGTCGGATCGTAATGAAATTGGGCAATATTTCTTCGTTTTTCTCTGAACTTTCATTTGCGCCAACTTTCATGGCTCTAGCTCTTAAAATAACAAAGTTACAGGCAAGAGAAGTTGAGTTTCAAAACGCCTAGTTTGGGGCCTCTAGCGCTTCAAATAGCGAAGTTATAAGAAAAAGAAGTTCATCATCTGATTTGAATGTGTTCCGGTGGTCGGATCGTAATGAAATTGGGCAATATTTCTTCGTTTTTCTCTGAACTTTCATTTGCGCCAACTTTCAGGGCTCTAGCTCTTAAAATAACAAAGTTACAGGCAAGAGAAGATGAGTTTCAAAACGCCTAGTTTGGGGCCTCTAGCGCTTCAAATAGCGAAGTTATAAGCAAAAGAAGTTCATCATCTGATTTGAATGTGTTCCGGTGGTCGGATCGTAATGAAATTGGGCAATATTTCTTCGTTTTTCTCTGAACTTTCATTTGCGCCAACTTTCATGGCTCTAGCTCTTAAAATAACAAAGTTACAGGCAAGAGAAGTTGAGTTTCAAAACGCCTAGTTTGGGGCCTCTAGCGCTTCAAATAGCGAAGTTATAAGCAAAAGAAGTTCATCATCTGATTTGAATGTGTTCCGGTGGTCGGATCGTAATGAAATTGGGCAATATTTCTTCGTTTTTCTCTGAACTTTCATTTGCGCCAACTTTCATGGCTCTAGCTCTTAAAATAACAAAGTTACAGGCAAGAGAAGTTGAGTTTCAAAACGCCTAGTTTGGGGCCTCTAGCGCTTCAAATAGCGAAGTTATAAGCAAAAGAAGTTCATCATCTGATTTGAATGTGTTCCGGTGGTCGGATCGTAATGAAATTGGGCAATATTTCTTCGTTTTTCTCTGAACTTTCATTTGCGCCAACTTTCATGGCTCTAGCTTTTAAAATAACAAAGTTACAGGCAAGAGAAGTTGAGTTTCAAAACGCCTAGTTTGGGGCCTCTAGCGCTTCAAATAGCGAAGTTATAAGCAAAAGAAGTTCATCATCTGATTTGAATGTGTTCCGGTGGTCGGATCGTAATGAAATTGGGCAATATTTCTTCGTTTTTCTCTGAACTTTCATTTGCGCCAACTTTCATGGCTCTAGCTCTTAAAATAACAAAGTTACAGGCAAGAGAAGTTGAGTTTCAAAACGCCTAGTTTGGGGCCTCTAGCGCTTCAAATAGCGAAGTTATAAGCAAAAGAAGTTCATCATCTGATTTGAATGTGTTCCGGTGGTCGGATCGTAATGAAATTGGGCAATATTTCTTCGTTTTTCTCTGAACTTTCATTTGCGCCAACTTTTAGGGCTCTAGCTCTTAAAATAACAAAGTTACAGGCAAGAGAAGATGAGTTTCAAAACGCCTAGTTTGGGGCCTCTAGCGCTTCAAATAGCGAAGTTATAAGCAAAAGAAGTTCATCATCTGATTTGAATGTGTTCCGGTGGTCGGATCGTAATGAAATTGGGCAATATTTCTTCGCTTTTCTCTGAACTTTCATTTGCGCCAACTTTCAGGGCTCTAGCTCTTAAAATAACAAAGTTACAGGCAAGAGAAGTTGAGTTTCAAAACGCCTAGTTTGGGGCCTCTAGCGCTTCAAATAGCGAAGTTATAAGCAAAAGAAGTTCATCATCTGATTTGAATGTGTTCCGGTGGTCGGATCGTAATGAAATTGGGCAATATTTCTTCGTTTTTCTCTGAACTTTCATTTGCGCCAACTTTCATGGCTCTAGCTCTTAAAATAACAAAGTTACAGGCAAGAGAAGTTGAGTTTCAAAACGCCTAGTTTGGGGCCTCTAGCGCTTCAAATAGCGAAGTTATAAGCAAAAGAAGTTCATCATCTGATTTGAATGTGTTCCGGTGGTCGGATCGTAATGAAATTGGGCAATATTTCTTCGTTTTTCTCTGAACTTTCATTTGCGCCAACTTTCATGGCTCTAGCTCTTAAAATAACAAAGTTACAGGCAAGAGAAGTTGAGTTTCAAAACGCCTAGTTTGGGGCCTCTAGCGCTTCAAATAGCGAAGTTATAAGCAAAAGAAGTTCATCATCTGATTTGAATGTGTTCCGGTGGTCGGATCGTAATGAAATTGGGCAATATTTCTTCGTTTTTCTCTGAACTTTCATTTGCGCCAACTTTCATGGCTCTAGCTCTTAAAATAACAAAGTTACAGGCAAGAGAAGTTGAGTTTCAAAACGCCTAGTTTGGGGCCTCTAGCGCTTCAAATAGCGAAGTTATAAGCAAAAGAAGTTCATCATCTGATTTGAATGTGTTCCGGTGGTCGGATCGTAATGAAATTGGGCAATATTTCTTCGTTTTTCTCTGAACTTTCATTTGCGCCAACTTTCATGGCTCTAGCTCTTAAAATAACAAAGTTACAGGCAAGAGAAGTTGAGTTTCAAAACGCCTAGTTTGGGGCCTCTAGCGCTTCAAATAGCGAAGTTATAAGCAAAAGAAGTTCATCATCTGATTTGAATGTGTTCCGGTGGTCGGATCGTAATGAAATTGGGCAATATTTCTTCGTTTTTCTCTGAACTTTCATTTGCGCCAACTTTTAGGGCTCTAGCTCTTAAAATAACAAAGTTACAGGCAAGAGAAGATGAGTTTCAAAACGCCTAGTTTGGGGCCTCTAGCGCTTCAAATAGCGAAGTTATAAGAAAAAGAAGTTCATCATCTGATTTGAATGTGTTCCGGTGGTCGGATCGTAATGAAATTGGGCAATATTTCTTCGTTTTTCTCTGAACTTTCATTTGCGCCAACTTTCATGGCTCTAGCTCTTAAAATAACAAAGTTACAGGCAAGAGAAGTTGAGTTTCAAAACGCCTAGTTTGGGGCCTCTAGCGCTTCAAATAGCGAAGTTATAAGCAAAAGAAGTTCATCATCTGATTTGAATGTGTTCCGGTGGTCGGATCGTAATGAAATTGGGCAATATTTCTTCGTTTTTCTCTGAACTTTCATTTGCGCCAACTTTCATGGCTCTAGCTCTTAAAATAACAAAGTTACAGGCAAGAGAAGTTGAGTTTCAAAACGCCTAGTTTGGGGCCTCTAGCGCTTCAAATAGCGAAGTTATAAGAAAAAGAAGTTCATCATCTGATTTGAATGTGTTCCGGGGGTCGGATCGTAATGAAATTGGGCAATATTTCTTCGTTTTTCTCTGAACTTTCATTTGCGCCAACTTTTAGGGCTCTAGCTCTTAAAATAACAAAGTTACAGGCAAGAGAAGTTGAGTTTCAAAACGCCTAGTTTGGGGCCTCTAGCGCTTCAAATAGCGAAGTTATAAGCAAAAGAAGTTCATCATCTGATTTGAATGTGTTCCGGTGGTCGGATCGTAATGAAATTGGGCAATATTTCTTCGTTTTTCTCTGAACTTTCATTTGCGCCAACTTTCATGGCTCTAGCTCTTAAAATAACAAAGTTACAGGCAAGAGAAGTTGAGTTTCAAAACGCCTAGTTTGGGGCCTCTAGCGCTTCAAATAGCGAAGTTATAAGCAAAAGAAGTTCATCATCTGATTTGAATGTGTTCCGGTGGTCGGATCGTAATGAAATTGGGCAATATTTCTTCGTTTTTCTCTGAACTTTCATTTGCGCCAACTTTCATGGCTCTAGCTCTTAAAATAACAAAGTTACAGGCAAGAGAAGTTGAGTTTCAAAACGCCTAGTTTGGGGCCTCTAGCGCTTCAAATAGCGAAGTTATAAGCAAAAGAAGTTCATCATCTGATTTGAATGTGTTCCGGTGGTCGGATCGTAATGAAATTGGGCAATATTTCTTCGTTTTTCTCTGAACTTTCATTTGCGCCAACTTTCATGGCTCTAGCTTTTAAAATAACAAAGTTACAGGCAAGAGAAGTTGAGTTTCAAAACGCCTAGTTTGGGGCCTCTAGCGCTTCAAATAGCGAAGTTATAAGCAAAAGAAGTTCATCATCTGATTTGAATGTGTTCCGGTGGTCGGATCGTAATGAAATTGGGCAATATTTCTTCGTTTTTCTCTGAACTTTCATTTGCGCCAACTTTCATGGCTCTAGCTCTTAAAATAACAAAGTTACAGGCAAGAGAAGTTGAGTTTCAAAACGCCTAGTTTGGGGCCTCTAGCGCTTCAAATAGCGAAGTTATAAGCAAAAGAAGTTCATCATCTGATTTGAATGTGTTCCGGTGGTCGGATCGTAATGAAATTGGGCAATATTTCTTCGTTTTTCTCTGAACTTTCATTTGCGCCAACTTTCATGGCTCTAGCTCTTAAAATAACAAAGTTACAGGCAAGAGAAGTTGAGTTTCAAAACGCCTAGTTTGGGGCCTCTAGCGCTTCAAATAGCGAAGTTATAAGAAAAAGAAGTTCATCATCTGATTTGAATGTGTTCCGGTGGTCGGATCGTAATGAAATTGGGCAATATTTCTTCGTTTTTCTCTGAACTTTCATTTGCGCCAACTTTTAGGGCTCTAGCTCTTAAAATAACAAAGTTACAGGCAAGAGAAGTTGAGTTTCAAAACGCCTAGTTTGGGGCCTCTAGCGCTTCAAATAGCGAAGTTATAAGCAAAAGAAGTTCATCATCTGATTTGAATGTGTTCCGGTGGTCGGATCGTAATGAAATTGGGCAATATTTCTTCGTTTTTCTCTGAACTTTCATTTGCGCCAACTTTCATGGCTCTAGCTTTTAAAATAACAAAGTTACAGGCAAGAGAAGTTGAGTTTCAAAACGCCTAGTTTGGGGCCTCTAGCGCTTCAAATAGCGAAGTTATAAGCAAAAGAAGTTCATCATCTGATTTGAATGTGTTCCGGTGGTCGGATCGTAATGAAATTGGGCAATATTTCTTCGTTTTTCTCTGAACTTTCATTTGCGCCAACTTTCATGGCTCTAGCTCTTAAAATAACAAAGTTACAGGCAAGAGAAGTTGAGTTTCAAAACGCCTAGTTTGGGGCCTCTAGCGCTTCAAATAGCGAAGTTATAAGCAAAAGAAGTTCATCATCTGATTTGAATGTGTTCCGGTGGTCGGATCGTAATGAAATTGGGCAATATTTCTTCGTTTTTCTCTGAACTTTCATTTGCGCCAACTTTCATGGCTCTAGCTTTTAAAATAACAAAGTTACAGGCAAGAGAAGTTGAGTTTCAAAACGCCTAGTTTGGGGCCTCTAGCGCTTCAAATAGCGAAGTTATAAGCAAAAGAAGTTCATCATCTGATTTGAATGTGTTCCGGTGGTCGGATCGTAATGAAATTGGGCAATATTTCTTCGTTTTTCTCTGAACTTTCATTTGCGCCAACTTTCATGGCTCTAGCTCTTAAAATAACAAAGTTACAGGCAAGAGAAGTTGAGTTTCAAAACGCCTAGTTTGGGGCCTCTAGCGCTTCAAATAGCGAAGTTATAAGCAAAAGAAGTTCATCATCTGATTTGAATGTGTTCCGGTGGTCGGATCGTAATGAAATTGGGCAATATTTCTTCGTTTTTCTCTGAACTTTCATTTGCGCCAACTTTCATGGCTCTAGCTCTTAAAATAACAAAGTTACAGGCAAGAGAAGTTGAGTTTCAAAACGCCTAGTTTGGGGCCTCTAGCGCTTCAAATAGCGAAGTTATAAGCAAAAGAAGTTCATCATCTGATTTGAATGTGTTCCGGTGGTCGGATCGTAATGAAATTGGGCAATATTTCTTCGTTTTTCTCTGAACTTTCATTTGCGCCAACTTTCATGGCTCTAGCTCTTAAAATAACAAAGTTACAGGCAAGAGAAGTTGAGTTTCAAAACGCCTAGTTTGGGGCCTCTAGCGCTTCAAATAGCGAAGTTATAAGCAAAAGAAGTTCATCATCTGATTTGAATGTGTTCCGGTGGTCGGATCGTAATGAAATTGGGCAATATTTCTTCGTTTTTCTCTGAACTTTCATTTGCGCCAACTTTCATGGCTCTAGCTCTTAAAATAACAAAGTTACAGGCAAGAGAAGTTGAGTTTCAAAACGCCTAGTTTGGGGCCTCTAGCGCTTCAAATAGCGAAGTTATAAGCAAAAGAAGTTCATCATCTGATTTGAATGTGTTCCGGTGGTCGGATCGTAATGAAATTGGGCAATATTTCTTCGTTTTTCTCTGAACTTTCATTTGCGCCAACTTTCATGGCTCTAGCTTTTAAAATAACAAAGTTACAGGCAAGAGAAGTTGAGTTTCAAAACGCCTAGTTTGGGGCCTCTAGCGCTTCAAATAGCGAAGTTATAAGCAAAAGAAGTTCATCATCTGATTTGAATGTGTTCCGGTGGTCGGATCGTAATGAAATTGGGCAATATTTCTTCGTTTTTCTCTGAACTTTCATTTGCGCCAACTTTCATGGCTCTAGCTCTTAAAATAACAAAGTTACAGGCAAGAGAAGTTGAGTTTCAAAACGCCTAGTTTGGGGCCTCTAGCGCTTCAAATAGCGAAGTTATAAGCAAAAGAAGTTCATCATCTGATTTGAATGTGTTCCGGTGGTCGGATCGTAATGAAATTGGGCAATATTTCTTCGTTTTTCTCTGAACTTTCATTTGCGCCAACTTTCATGGCTCTAGCTTTTAAAATAACAAAGTTACAGGCAAGAGAAGTTGAGTTTCAAAACGCCTAGTTTGGGGCCTCTAGCGCTTCAAATAGCGAAGTTATAAGCAAAAGAAGTTCATCATCTGATTTGAATGTGTTCCGGTGGTCGGATCGTAATGAAATTGGGCAATATTTCTTCGTTTTTCTCTGAACTTTCATTTGCGCCAACTTTCATGGCTCTAGCTCTTAAAATAACAAAGTTACAGGCAAGAGAAGTTGAGTTTCAAAACGCCTAGTTTGGGGCCTCTAGCGCTTCAAATAGCGAAGTTATAAGCAAAAGAAGTTCATCATCTGATTTGAATGTGTTCCGGTGGTCGGATCGTAATGAAATTGGGCAATATTTCTTCGTTTTTCTCTGAACTTTCATTTGCGCCAACTTTCATGGCTCTAGCTTTTAAAATAACAAAGTTACAGGCAAGAGAAGTTGAGTTTCAAAACGCCTAGTTTGGGGCCTCTAGCGCTTCAAATAGCGAAGTTATAAGCAAAAGAAGTTCATCATCTGATTTGAATGTGTTCCGGTGGTCGGATCGTAATGAACTTGGGCAATATTTCTTCGTTTTTCTCTGAACTTTCATTTGCGCCAACTTTTAGGGCTCTAGCTCTTAAAATAACAAAGTTACAGGCAAGAGAAGATGAGTTTCAAAACGCCTAGTTTGGGGCCTCTAGCGCTTCAAATAGCGAAGTTATAAGAAAAAGAAGTTCATCATCTGATTTGAATGTGTTCCGGTGGTCGGATCGTAATGAAATTGGGCAATATTTCTTCGTTTTTCTCTGAACTTTCATTTGCGCCAACTTTCATGGCTCTAGCTCTTAAAATAACAAAGTTACAGGCAAGAGAAGTTGAGTTTCAAAACGCCTAGTTTGGGGCCTCTAGCGCTTCAAATAGCGAAGTTATAAGCAAAAGAAGTTCATCATCTGATTTGAATGTGTTCCGGTGGTCGGATCGTAATGAAATTGGGCAATATTTCTTCGTTTTTCTCTGAACTTTCATTTGCGCCAACTTTTAGGGCTCTAGCTCTTAAAATAACAAAGTTACAGGCAAGAGAAGTTGAGTTTCAAAACGCCTAGTTTGGGGCCTCTAGCGCTTCAAATAGCGAAGTTATAAGCAAAAGAAGTTCATCATCTGATTTGAATGTGTTCCGGTGGTCGGATCGTAATGAAATTGGGCAATATTTCTTCGTTTTTCTCTGAACTTTCATTTGCGCCAACTTTCATGGCTCTAGCTTTTAAAATAACAAAGTTACAGGCAAGAGAAGTTGAGTTTCAAAACGCCTAGTTTGGGGCCTCTAGCGCTTCAAATAGCGAAGTTATAAGCAAAAGAAGTTCATCATCTTATTTGAATGTGTTCCGGTGGTCGGATCGTAATGAAATTGGGCAATATTTCTTCGTTTTTCTCTGAACTTTCATTTGCGCCTACTTTTAGGGCTCTAGCTCTTAAAATAACAAAGTTACAGGCAAGAGAAGATGAGTTTCAAAACGCCTAGTTTGGGGCCTCTAGCGCTTCAAATAGCGAAGTTATAAGCAAAAGAAGTTCATCATCTGATTTGAATGTGTTCCGGTGGTCGGATCGTAATGAAATTGGGCAATATTTCTTCGCTTTTCTCTGAACTTTCATTTGCGCCAACTTTCAGGGCTCTAGCTCTTAAAATAACAAAGTTACAGGCAAGAGAAGTTGAGTTTCAAAACGCCTAGTTTGGGGCCTCTAGCGCTTCAAATAGCGAAGTTATAAGCAAAAGAAGTTCATCATCTGATTTGAATGTGTTCCGGTGGTCGGATCGTAATGAAATTGGGCAATATTTCTTCGTTTTTCTCTGAACTTTCATTTGCGCCAACTTTCATGGCTCTAGCTCTTAAAATAACAAAGTTACAGGCAAGAGAAGTTGAGTTTCAAAACGCCTAGTTTGGGGCCTCTAGCGCTTCAAATAGCGAAGTTATAAGCGAAAGAAGTTCATCATCTGATTTGAATGTGTTCCGGTGGTCGGATCGTAATGAAATTGGGCAATATTTCTTCGTTTTTCTCTGAACTTTCATTTGCGCCAACTTTCATGGCTCTAGCTCTTAAAATAACAAAGTTACAGGCAAGAGAAGTTGAGTTTCAAAACGCCTAGTTTGGGGCCTCTAGCGCTTCAAATAGCGAAGTTATAAGCAAAAGAAGTTCATCATCTGATTTGAATGTGTTCCGGTGGTCGGATCGTAATGAAATTGGGCAATATTTCTTCGTTTTTCTCTGAACTTTCATTTGCGCCAACTTTTAGGGCTCTAGCTCTTAAAATAACAAAGTTACAGGCAAGAGAAGATGAGTTTCAAAACGCCTAGTTTGGGGCCTCTAGCGCTTCAAATAGCGAAGTTATAAGAAAAAGAAGTTCATCATCTGATTTGAATGTGTTCCGGTGGTCGGATCGTAATGAAATTGGGCAATATTTCTTCGTTTTTCTCTGAACTTTCATTTGCGCCAACTTTCATGGCTCTAGCTCTTAAAATAACAAAGTTATAGGCAAGAGAAGATGAGTTTCAAAACGCCTAGTTTGGGGCCTCTAGCGCTTCAAATAGCGAAGTTATAAGAAAAAGAAGTTCATCATCTGATTTGAATGTGTTCCGGTGGTCGGATCGTAATGAAATTTGGCAATATTTCTTCGTTTTTCTCTGAACTTTCATTTGCGCCAACTTTCAGGGCTCTAGCTCTTAAAATAACAAAGTTACAGGCAAGAGAAGTTGAGTTTCAAAACGCCTAGTTTGGGGCCTCTAGCGCTTCAAATAGCGAAGTTATAAGCAAAAGAAGTTCATCATCTGATTTGAATGTGTTCCGGTGGGTGGTCGGATCGTAATGAAATTGGGCAATATTTCTTCGTTTTTCTCTGAACTTTCATTTGCGCCAACTTTCAGGGCTCTAGCTCTTAAAATAACAAAGTTACAGGCAAGAGAAGATGAGTTTCAAAACGCCTAGTTTGGGGCCTCTAGCGCTTCAAATAGCGAAGTTATAAGCAAAAGAAGTTCATCATCTGATTTGAATGTGTTCCGGTGGTCGGATCGTAATGAAATTGGGCAATATTTCTTCGTTTTTCTCTGAACTTTCATTTGCGCCAACTTTCAGGGCTCTAGCTCTTAAAATAACAAAGTTACAGGCAAGAGAAGTTGAGTTTCAAAACGCCTAGTTTGGGGCCTCTAGCGCTTCAAATAGCGAAGTTATAAGCAAAAGAAGTTCATCATCTGATTTGAATGTGTTCCGGTGGTCGGATCGTAATGAAATTGGGCAATATTTCTTCGTTTTTCTCTGAACTTTCATTTGCGCCAACTTTCATGGCTCTAGCTCTTAAAATAACAAAGTTACAGGCAAGAGAAGTTGAGTTTCAAAACGCCTAGTTTGGGGCCTCTAGCGCTTCAAATAGCGAAGTTATAAGCAAAAGAAGTTCATCATCTGATTTGAATGTGTTCCGGTGGTCGGATCGTAATGAAATTGGGCAATATTTCTTCGTTTTTCTCTGAACTTTCATTTGCGCCAACTTTCATGGCTCTAGCTCTTAAAATAACAAAGTTACAGGCAAGAGAAATTGAATGTGTTCCGGTGGTCGGATCGTAATGAAATTGGGCAATATTTCTTCGTTTTTCTCTGAACTTTCATTTGCGCCAACTTTCAGGGCTCTAGCTCTTAAAATAACAAAGTTACAGGCAAGAGAAGTTGAGTTTCAAAACGCCTAGTTTGGGGCCTCTAGCGCTTCAAATAGCGAAGTTATAAGCAAAAGAAGTTCATCATCTGATTTGAATGTGTTCCGGTGGTCGGATCGTAATGAAATTGGGCAATATTTCTTCGTTTTTCTCTGAACTTTCATTTGCGCCAACTTTCATGGCTCTAGCTCTTAAAATAACAAAGTTACAGGCAAGAGAAGTTGAGTTTCAAAACGCCTAGTTTGGGGCCTCTAGCGCTTCAAATAGCGAAGTTATAAGCAAAAGAAGTTCATCATCTGATTTGAATGTGTTCCGGTGGTCGGATCGTAATGAAATTGGGCAATATTTCTTCGTTTTTCTCTGAACTTTCATTTGCGCCAACTTTCAGGGCTCTAGCTCTTAAAATAACAAAGTTACAGGCAAGAGAAGTTGAGTTTCAAAACGCCTAGTTTGGGGCCTCTAGCGCTTCAAATAGCGAAGTTATAAGCAAAAGAAGTTCATCATCTGATTTGAATGTGTTCCGGTGGTCGGATCGTAATGAAATTGGGCAATATTTCTTCGTTTTTCTCTGAACTTTCATTTGCGCCAACTTTCAGGGTTCTAGCTCTTAAAATAACAAAGTTACAGGCAAGAGAAGATGAGTTTCAAAACGCCTAGTTTGGGGCCTCTAGCGCTTCAAATAGCGAAGTTATAAGCAAAAGAAGTTCATCATCTGATTTGAATGTGTTCCGGTGGTCGGATCGTAATGAAATTGGGCAATATTTCTTCGTTTTTCTCTGAACTTTCATTTGCGCCAACTTTCAGGGCTCTAGCTCTTAAAATAACAAAGTTACAGGCAAGAGAAGTTGAGTTTCAAAACGCCTAGCTTGGGGCCTCTAGCGCTTCAAATAGCGAAGTTATAAGCAAAAGAAGTTCATCATCTGATTTGAATGTGTTCCGGTGGTCGGATCGTAATGAAATTGGGCAATATTTCTTCGTTTTTCTCTGAACTTTCATTTGCGCCAACTTTCAGGGCTCTAGCTATTAAAATAACAAAGTTACAGGCAAGAGAAGTTGAGTTTCAAAACGCCTAGTTTGGGGCCTCTAGCGCTTCAAATAGCGAAGTTATAAGCAAAAGAAGTTCATCATCTGATTTGAATGTGTTCCGGTGGTCGGATCGTAATGAAATTGGGCAATATTTCTTCGTTTTTCTCTGAACTTTCATTTGCGCCAACTTTCAGGGCTCTAGCTCTTAAAATAACAAAGTTACAGGCAAGAGAAGTTGAGTTTCAAAACGCCTAGTTTGGGGCCTCTAGCGCTTCAAATAGCGAAGTTATAAGCAAAAGAAGTTCATCATCTGATTTGAATGTGTTCCGGTGGTCAGATCGTAATGAAATTTGGCAATATTTCTTCGTTTTTCTCTGAACTTTCATTTGCGCCAACTTTCAGGGCTCTAGCTTTTAAAATAACAAAGTTACAGGCAAGAGAAGTTGAGTTTCAAAACGCCTAGTTTGGGGCCTCTAGCGCTTCAAATAGCGAAGTTATAAGCAAAAGAAGTTCATCATCTGATTTGAATGTGTTCCGGTGGTCGGATCGTAATGAAATTGGGCAATATTTCTTCGTTTTTCTCTGAACTTTCATTTGCGCCAACTTTCAGGGCTCTAGCTCTTAAAATAACAAAGTTACAGGCAAGAGAAGTTGAGTTTCAAAACGCCTAGTTTGGGGCCTCTAGCGCTTCAAATAGCGAAGTTATAAGCAAAAGAAGTTCATCATCTGATTTGAATGTGTTCCGGTGGTCGGATCGTAATGAAATTGGACAATATTTCTTCGTTTTTCTCTGAACTTTCATTTGCGCCAACTTTCAGGGCTCTAGCTCTTAAAATAACAAAGTTACAGGCAAGAGAAGTTGAGTTTCAAAACGCCTAGTTTGGGGCCTCTAGCGCTTCAAATAGCGAAGTTATAAGCAAAAGAAGTTCATCATCTGATTTGAATGTGTTCCGGTGGTCGGATCGTAATGAAATTGGGCAATATTTCTTCGTTTTTCTCTGAACTTTCATTTGCGCCAACTTTCAGGGCTCTAGCTCTTAAAATAACAAAGTTACAGGCAAGAGAAGTTGAGTTTCAAAACGCCTAGTTTGGGGCCTCTAGCGCTTCAAATAGCGAAGTTATAAGCAAAAGAAGTTCATCATCTGATTTGAATGTGTTCCGGTGGTCGGATCGTAATGAAATTGGGCAATATTTCTTCGTTTTTCTCTGAACTTTCATTTGCGCCAACTTTCAGGGCTCTAGCTCTTAAAATAACAAAGTTACAGGCAAGAGAAGTTGAGTTTCAAAACGCCTAGTTTGGGGCCTCTAGCGCTTCAAATAGCGAAGTTATAAGCAAAAGAAGTTCATCATCTGATTTGAATGTGTTCCGGTGGTCGGATCGTAATGAAATTGGGCAATATTTCTTCGTTTTTCTCTGAACTTTCATTTGCGCCAACTTTCAGGGCTCTAGCTCTTAAAATAACAAAGTTACAGGCAAGAGAAGATGAGTTTCAAAACGCCTAGTTTGGGGCCTCTAGCGCTTCACATAGCGAAGTTATAAGCAAAAGAAGTTCATCATCTGATTTGAATGTGTTCCGGTGGTCGGATCGTAATGAAATTGGGCAATATTTCTTCGTTTTTCTCTGAACTTTCATTTGCGCCAACTTTCAGGGCTCTAGCTCTTAAAATAACAAAGTTACAGGCAAGAGAAGTTGAGTTTCAAAACGCCTTGTTTGGGGCCTCTAGCGCTTCAAATAGCGAAGTTATAAGCAAAAGAAGTTCATCATCTGATTTGAATGTGTTCCGGTGGTCGGATCGTAATGAAATTGGGCAATATTTCTTCGTTTTTCTCTGAACTTTCATTTGCGCCAACTTTCAGGGCTCTAGCTCTTAAAATAACAAAGTTACAGGCAAGAGAAGTTGAGTTTCAAAACGCCTAGTTTGGGGCCTCTAGCGCTTCAAATAGCGAAGTTATAAGCAAAAGAAGTTCATCATCTGATTTGAATGTGTTCCGGTGGTCGGATCGTAATGAAATTGGGCAATATTTCTTCGTTTTTCTCTGAACTTTCATTTGCGCCAACTTTCATGGCTCTAGCTCTTAAAATAACAAAGTTACAGGCAAGAGAAGTTGAGTTTCAAAACGCCTAGTTTGGGGCCTCTAGCGCTTCAAATAGCGAAGTTATAAGCAAAAGAAGTTCATCATCTGATTTGAATGTGTTCCGGTGGTCGGATCGGAATGAAATTGGGCAATATTTCTTCGTTTTCTCTGAACTTTCATTTGCGCCAACTTTCAGGGCTCTAGCTCTTAAAATAACAAAGTTACAGGCAAGAGAAGTTGAGTTTCAAAACGCCTAGTTTGGGGCCTCTAGCGCTTCAAATAGCGAAGTTATAAGCAAAAGAAGTTCATCATCTGATTTGAATGTGTTCCGGTGGTCGGATCGTAATGAAATTGGGCAATATTTCTTCGTTTTTCTCTGAACTTTCATTTGCGCCAACTTTCATGGCTCTAGCTCTTAAAATAACAAAGTTACAGGCAAGAGAAGTTGAGTTTCAAAACGCCTAGTTTGGGGCCTCTAGCGCTTCAAATAGCGAAGTTATAAGCAAAAGAAGTTCATCATCTGATTTGAATGTGTTCCGGTGGTCGGATCGTAATGAAATTGGGCAATATTTCTTCGTTTTTCTCTGAACTTTCATTTGCGCCAACTTTCATGGCTCTAGCTCTTAAAATAACAAAGTTACAGGCAAGAGAAGTTGAGTCTCAAAACGCCTAGTTTGGGGCCTCTAGCGCTTCAAATAGCGAAGTTATAAGCAAAAGAAGTTCATCATCTGATTTGAATGTGTTCCGGTGGTCAGATCGTAATGAAATTTGGCAATATTTCTTCGTTTTTCTCTGAACTTTCATTTGCGCCAACTTTCAGGGCTCTAGCTTTTAAAATAACAAAGTTACAGGCAAGAGAAGTTGAGTTTCAAAACGCCTAGTTTGGGGCCTCTAGCGCTTCAAATAGCGAAGTTATAAGCAAAAGAAGTTCATCATCTGATTTGAATGTGTTCCGGTGGTCGGATCGTAATGAAATTGGGCAATATTTCTTCGTTTTTCTCTGAACTTTCATTTGCGCCAACTTTCAGGGCTCTAGCTCTTAAAATAACAAAGTTACAGGCAAGAGAAGTTGAGTTTCAAAACGCCTAGTTTGGGGCCTCTAGCGCTTCAAATAGCGAAGTTATAAGCAAAAGAAGTTCATCATCTGATTTGAATGTGTTCCGGTGGTCCGGAGAAGTTGAGTTTCAAAACGCCTAGTTTGGGGCCTCTAGCGCTTCAAATAGCGAAGTTATAAGCAAAAGAAGTTCATCATCTGATTTGAATGTGTTCCGGTGGTCGGATCGTAATGAAATTGGGCAATATTTCTTCGTTTTTCTCTGAACTTTCATTTGCGCCAACTTTCATGGCTCTAGCTTTTAAAATAACAAAGTTACAGGCAAGAGAAGTTGAGTTTCAAAACGCCTAGTTTGGGGCCTCTAGCGCTTCAAATAGCGAAGTTATAAGCAAAAGAAGTTCATCATCTTATTTGAATGTGTTCCGGTGGTCGGATCGTAATGAAATTGGGCAATATTTCTTCGTTTTTCTCTGAACTTTCATTTGCGCCTACTTTTAGGGCTCTAGCTCTTAAAATAACAAAGTTACAGGCAAGAGAAGATGAGTTTCAAAACGCCTAGTTTGGGGCCTCTAGCGCTTCAAATAGCGAAGTTATAAGCAAAAGAAGTTCATCATCTGATTTGAATGTGTTCCGGTGGTCGGATCGTAATGAAATTGGGCAATATTTCTTCGCTTTTCTCTGAACTTTCATTTGCGCCAACTTTCAGGGCTCTAGCTCTTAAAATAACAAAGTTACAGGCAAGAGAAGTTGAGTTTCAAAACGCCTAGTTTGGGGCCTCTAGCGCTTCAAATAGCGAAGTTATAAGCAAAAGAAGTTCATCATCTGATTTGAATGTGTTCCGGTGGTCGGATCGTAATGAAATTGGGCAATATTTCTTCGTTTTTCTCTGAACTTTCATTTGCGCCAACTTTCATGGCTCTAGCTCTTAAAATAACAAAGTTACAGGCAAGAGAAGTTGAGTTTCAAAACGCCTAGTTTGGGGCCTCTAGCGCTTCAAATAGCGAAGTTATAAGCGAAAGAAGTTCATCATCTGATTTGAATGTGTTCCGGTGGTCGGATCGTAATGAAATTGGGCAATATTTCTTCGTTTTTCTCTGAACTTTCATTTGCGCCAACTTTCATGGCTCTAGCTCTTAAAATAACAAAGTTACAGGCAAGAGAAGTTGAGTTTCAAAACGCCTAGTTTGGGGCCTCTAGCGCTTCAAATAGCGAAGTTATAAGCAAAAGAAGTTCATCATCTGATTTGAATGTGTTCCGGTGGTCGGATCGTAATGAAATTGGGCAATATTTCTTCGTTTTTCTCTGAACTTTCATTTGCGCCAACTTTTAGGGCTCTAGCTCTTAAAATAACAAAGTTACAGGCAAGAGAAGATGAGTTTCAAAACGCCTAGTTTGGGGCCTCTAGCGCTTCAAATAGCGAAGTTATAAGAAAAAGAAGTTCATCATCTGATTTGAATGTGTTCCGGTGGTCGGATCGTAATGAAATTGGGCAATATTTCTTCGTTTTTCTCTGAACTTTCATTTGCGCCAACTTTCATGGCTCTAGCTCTTAAAATAACAAAGTTATAGGCAAGAGAAGATGAGTTTCAAAACGCCTAGTTTGGGGCCTCTAGCGCTTCAAATAGCGAAGTTATAAGAAAAAGAAGTTCATCATCTGATTTGAATGTGTTCCGGTGGTCGGATCGTAATGAAATTGGGCAATATTTCTTCGTTTTTCTCTGAACTTTCATTTGCGCCAACTTTCAGGGCTCTAGCTTTTAAAATAACAAAGTTACAGGCAAGAGAAGTTGAGTTTCAAAACGCCTAGTATGGGGCCTCTAGCGCTTCAAATAGCGAAGTTATAAGCAAAAGAAGTTCATCATCTGATTTGAATGTGTTCCGGTGGTCAGATCGTAATGAAATTTGGCAATATTTCTTCGTTTTTCTCTGAACTTTCATTTGCGCCAACTTTCAGGGCTCTAGCTCTTAAAATAACAAAGTTACAGGCAAGAGAAGTTGAGTTTCAAAACGCCTAGTTTGGGGCCTCTAGCGCTTCAAATAGCGAAGTTATAAGCAAAAGAAGTTCATCATCTGATTTGAATGTGTTCCGGTGGTCGGATCGTAATGAAATTGGGCAATATTTCTTCGTTTTTCTCTGAACTTTCATTTGCGCCAACTTTCAGGGCTCTAGCTCTTAAAATAACAAAGTTACAGGCAAGAGAAGATGAGTTTCAAAACGCCTAGTTTGGGGCCTCTAGCGCTTCAAATAGCGAAGTTATAAGCAAAAGAAGTTCATCATCTGATTTGAATGTGTTCCGGTGGTCGGATCGTAATGAAATTGGGCAATATTTCTTCGTTTTTCTCTGAACTTTCATTTGCGCCAACTTTCAGGGCTCTAGCTCTTAAAATAACAAAGTTACAGGCAAGAGAAGTTGAGTTTCAAAACGCCTAGTTTGGGGCCTCTAGCGCTTCAAATAGCGAAGTTATAAGCAAAAGAAGTTCATCATCTGATTTGAATGTGTTCCGGTGGTCGGATCGTAATGAAATTGGGCAATATTTCTTCGTTTTTCTCTGAACTTTCATTTGCGCCAACTTTCATGGCTCTAGCTCTTAAAATAACAAAGTTACAGGCAAGAGAAGTTGAGTTTCAAAACGCCTAGTTTGGGGCCTCTAGCGCTTCAAATAGCGAAGTTATAAGCAAAAGAAGTTCATCATCTGATTTGAATGTGTTCCGGTGGTCGGATCGTAATGAAATTGGGCAATATTTCTTCGTTTTTCTCTGAACTTTCATTTGCGCCAACTTTTAGGGCTCTAGCTCTTAAAATAACAAAGTTACAGGCAAGAGAAGATGAGTTTCAAAACGCCTAGTTTGGGGCCTCTAGCGCTTCAAATAGCGAAGTTATAAGAAAAAGAAGTTCATCATCTGATTTGAATGTGTTCCGGTGGTCGGATCGTAATGAAATTGGGCAATATTTCTTCGTTTTTCTCTGAACTTTCATTTGCGCCAACTTTCATGGCTCTAGCTTTTAAAATAACAAAGTTACAGGCAAGAGAAGTTGAGTTTCAAAACGCCTAGTATGGGGCCTCTAGCGCTTCAAATAGCGAAGTTATAAGCAAAAGAAGTTCATCATCTGATTTGAATGTGTTCCGGTGGTCAGATCGTAATGAAATTTGGCAATATTTCTTCGTTTTTCTCTGAACTTTCATTTGCGCCAACTTTCAGGGCTCTAGCTCTTAAAATAACAAAGTTACAGGCAAGAGAAGTTGAGTTTCAAAACGCCTAGTTTGGGGCCTCTAGCGCTTCAAATAGCGAAGTTATAAGCAAAAGAAGTTCATCATCTGATTTGAATGTGTTCCGGTGGTCGGATCGTAATGAAATTGGGCAATATTTCTTCGTTTTTCTCTGAACTTTCATTTGCGCCAACTTTCATGGCTCTAGCTCTTAAAATAACAAAGTTATAGGCAAGAGAAGATGAGTTTCAAAACGCCTAGTTTGGGGCCTCTAGCGCTTCAAATAGCGAAGTTATAAGAAAAAGAAGTTCATCATCTGATTTGAATGTGTTCCGGTGGTCGGATCGTAATGAAATTGGGCAATATTTCTTCGTTTTTCTCTGAACTTTCATTTGCGCCAACTTTCAGGGCTCTAGCTTTTAAAATAACAAAGTTACAGGCAAGAGAAGTTGAGTTTCAAAACGCCTAGTATGGGGCCTCTAGCGCTTCAAATAGCGAAGTTATAAGCAAAAGAAGTTCATCATCTGATTTGAATGTGTTCCGGTGGTCAGATCGTAATGAAATTTGGCAATATTTCTTCGTTTTTCTCTGAACTTTCATTTGCGCCAACTTTCAGGGCTCTAGCTCTTAAAATAACAAAGTTACAGGCAAGAGAAGTTGAGTTTCAAAACGCCTAGTTTGGGGCCTCTAGCGCTTCAAATAGCGAAGTTATAAGCAAAAGAAGTTCATCATCTGATTTGAATGTGTTCCGGTGGGTGGTCGGATCGTAATGAAATTGGGCAATATTTCTTCGTTTTTCTCTGAACTTTCATTTGCGCCAACTTTCAGGGCTCTAGCTCTTAAAATAACAAAGTTACAGGCAAGAGAAGATGAGTTTCAAAACGCCTAGTTTGGGGCCTCTAGCGCTTCAAATAGCGAAGTTATAAGCAAAAGAAGTTCATCATCTGATTTGAATGTGTTCCGGTGGTCGGATCGTAATGAAATTGGGCAATATTTCTTCGTTTTTCTCTGAACTTTCATTTGCGCCAACTTTCAGGGCTCTAGCTCTTAAAATAACAAAGTTACAGGCAAGAGAAGTTGAGTTTCAAAACGCCTAGTTTGGGGCCTCTAGCGCTTCAAATAGCGAAGTTATAAGCAAAAGAAGTTCATCATCTGATTTGAATGTGTTCCGGTGGTCGGATCGTAATGAAATTGGGCAATATTTCTTCGTTTTTCTCTGAACTTTCATTTGCGCCAACTTTCATGGCTCTAGCTCTTAAAATAACAAAGTTACAGGCAAGAGAAGTTGAGTTTCAAAACGCCTAGTTTGGGGCCTCTAGCGCTTCAAATAGCGAAGTTATAAGCAAAAGAAGTTCATCATCTGATTTGAATGTGTTCCGGTGGTCGGATCGTAATGAAATTGGGCAATATTTCTTCGTTTTTCTCTGAACTTTCATTTGCGCCAACTTTCATGGCTCTAGCTCTTAAAATAACAAAGTTACAGGCAAGAGAAATTGAATGTGTTCCGGTGGTCGGATCGTAATGAAATTGGGCAATATTTCTTCGTTTTTCTCTGAACTTTCATTTGCGCCAACTTTCAGGGCTCTAGCTCTTAAAATAACAAAGTTACAGGCAAGAGAAGTTGAGTTTCAAAACGCCTAGTTTGGGGCCTCTAGCGCTTCAAATAGCGAAGTTATAAGCAAAAGAAGTTCATCATCTGATTTGAATGTGTTCCGGTGGTCGGATCGTAATGAAATTGGGCAATATTTCTTCGTTTTTCTCTGAACTTTCATTTGCGCCAACTTTCATGGCTCTAGCTCTTAAAATAACAAAGTTACAGGCAAGAGAAGTTGAGTTTCAAAACGCCTAGTTTGGGGCCTCTAGCGCTTCAAATAGCGAAGTTATAAGCAAAAGAAGTTCATCATCTGATTTGAATGTGTTCCGGTGGTCGGATCGTAATGAAATTGGGCAATATTTCTTCGTTTTTCTCTGAACTTTCATTTGCGCCAACTTTCAGGGCTCTAGCTCTTAAAATAACAAAGTTACAGGCAAGAGAAGTTGAGTTTCAAAACGCCTAGTTTGGGGCCTCTAGCGCTTCAAATAGCGAAGTTATAAGCAAAAGAAGTTCATCATCTGATTTGAATGTGTTCCGGTGGTCGGATCGTAATGAAATTGGGCAATATTTCTTCGTTTTTCTCTGAACTTTCATTTGCGCCAACTTTCAGGGTTCT
>CAUIJX010000041.1:0-11627 GCA_960531455.1 Urophora cardui
GAACTTTCATTTGCGCCAACTTTCAGGGCTCTAGCTCTTAAAATAACAAAGTTACAGGCAAGAGAAGTTGAGTTTCAAAACGCCTAGTTTGGGGCCTCTAGCGCTTCAAATAGCGAAGTTATAAGCAAAAGAAGTTCATCATCTGATTTGAATGTGTTCCGGTGGTCGGATCGTAATGAAATTGGGCAATATTTCTTCGTTTTTCTCTGAACTTTCATTTGCGCCAACTTTCAGGGCTCTAGCTCTTAAAATAACAAAGTTACAGGCAAGAGAAGTTGAGTTTCAAAACGCCTAGTTTGGGGCCTCTAGCGCTTCAAATAGCGAAGTTATAAGCAAAAGAAGTTCATCATCTGATTTGAATGTGTTCCGGTGGTCGCATCGTAATGAAATTGGGCAATATTTCTTCGTTTTTCTCTGAACTTTCATTTGCGCCAACTTTCAGGGCTCTAGCTCTTAAAATAACAAAGTTACAGGCAAGAGAAGTTGAGTTTCAAAACGCCTAGTTTGGGGCCTCTAGCGCTTCAAATAGCGAAGTTATAAGCAAAAGAAGTTCATCATCTGATTTGAATGTGTTCCGGTGGTCGCATCGTAATGAAATTGGGCAATATTTTTTCGTTTTTCTCTGAACTTTCATTTGCGCCAACTTTCAGGGCTCTAGCTCTTAAAATAACAAAGTTACAGGCAAGAGAAGTTGAGTTTCAAAACGCCTAGTTTGGGGCCTCTAGCGCTTCAAATAGCGAAGTTATAAGCAAAAGAAGTTCATCATCTGATTTGAATGTGTTCCGGTGGTCGGATCGTAATGAAATTGGGCAATATTTTTTCGTTTTTCTCTGAACTTTCATTTGCGCCAACTTTCAGGGCTCTAGCTCTTAAAATAACAAAGTTACAGGCAAGAGAAGTTGAGTTTCAAAACGCCTAGTTTGGGGCCTCTAGCGCTTCAAATAGCGAAGCTATAAGCAAAAGAAGTTCATCATCTGATTTGAATGTGTTCCGGTGGTCGGATCGTAATGAAATTGGGCAATATTTCTTCGTTTTTCTCTGAACTTTCATTTGCGCCAACTTTCAGGGCTCTAGCCCTTAAAATAACAAAGTTACAGGCAAGAGAAGTTGAGTTTCAAAACGCCTAGTTTGGGGCCTCTAGCGCTTCAAATAGCGAAGTTATAAGCAAAAGAAGTTCATCATCTGATTTGAATGTGTTCCGGTGGTCGGATCGTAATGAAATTGGGCAATATTTTTTCGTTTTTCTCTGAACTTTCATTTGCGCCAACTTTCAGGTCTCTAGCTCTTAAAATAACAAAGTTGAGTTTCAAAACGCCTAGTTTGGGGCCTCTAGCGCTTCAAATAGCGAAGTTATAAGCAAAAGAAGTTCATCATCTGATTTGAATGTGTTCCGGTGGTCGGATCGTAATGAAATTGGGCAATATTTCTTCGTTTTTCTCTGAACTTTCATTTGCGCCAACTTTCAGGGCTCTAGCTTTTAAAATAACAAAGTTACAGGCAAGATAAGTTGAGTTTCAAAACGCCTAGTTTGGGGCCTCTAGCGCTTCAAATAGCGAAGTTATAAGCAAAAGAAGTTCATCATCTGATTTGAATGTGTTCCGGTGGTCGGATCGTAATGAAATTGGGCAATATTTCTTCGTTTTTCTCTGAACTTTCATTTGCGCCAACTTCAGGGCTCTAGCTCTTAAAATAACAAAGTTACAGGCAAGAGAAGTTGAGTTTCAAAACGCCTAGTTTGGGGCCTCTAGCGCTTCAAATAGCGAAGTTATAAGCAAAAGAAGTTCATCATCTGATTTGAATGTGTTCCGGTGGTCGGATCGTAATGAAATTGGGCAATATTTCTTCGTTTTTCTCTGAACTTTCATTTGCGCCAACTTTCAGGGCTCTAGCTCTTAAAATAACAAAGTTGCAGGCAAGAGAAGTTGAGTTTCAAAACGCCTAGTTTGGGGCCTCTAGCGCTTCAAATAGCGAAGTTATAAGCAAAAGAAGTTCATCATCTGATTTGAATGTGTTCCGGTGGTCGGATCGTAATGAAATTGGGCAATATTTTTTCGTTTTTCTCTGAACTTTCATTTGCGCCAACTTTCAGGTCTCTAGCTCTTAAAATAACAAAGTTACAGGCAAGAGAAGTTGAGTTTCAAAACGCCTAGTTTGGGGCCTCTAGCGCTTCAAATAGCGAAGTTATAAGCAAAAGAAGTTCATCATCTGATTTGAATGTGTTCCGGTGGTCGGATCGTAATGAAATTGGGCAATATTTCTTCGTTTTTCTCTGAACTTTCATTTGCGCCAACTTTCAGGGCTCTAGCTTTTAAAATAACAAAGTTACAGGCAAGATAAGTTGAGTTTCAAAACGCCTAGTTTGGGGCCTCTAGCGCTTCAAATAGCGAAGTTATAAGCAAAAGAAGTTCATCATCTGATTTGAATGTGTTCCGGTGGTCGGATCGTAATGAAATTGGGCAATATTTCTTCGTTTTTCTCTGAACTTTCATTTGCGCCAACTTCAGGGCTCTAGCTCTTAAAATAACAAAGTTACAGGCAAGAGAAGTTGAGTTTCAAAACGCCTAGTTTGGGGCCTCTAGCGCTTCAAATAGCGAAGTTATAAGCAAAAGAAGTTCATCATCTGATTTGAATGTGTTCCGGTGGTCGGATCGTAATGAAATTGGGCAATATTTCTTCGTTTTTCTCTGAACTTTCATTTGCGCCAACTTCAGGGCTCTAGCTCTTAAAATAACAAAGTTACAGGCAAGAGAAGTTGAGTTTCAAAACGCCTAGTTTGGGGCCTCTAGCGCTTCAAATAGCGAAGTTATAAGCAAAAGAAGTTCATCATCTGATTTGAATGTGTTCCGGTGGTCGGATCGTAATGAAATTGGGCAATATTTCTTCGTTTTTCTCTGAACTTTCATTTGCGCCAACTTTCAGGGCTCTAGCAGGCAAGAGAAGTTGAGTTTCAAAACGCCTAGTTTGGGGCCTCTAGCGCTTCAAATAGCGAAGTTATAAGCAAAAGAAGTTCATCATCTGATTTGAATGTGTTCCGGTGGTCGGATCGTAATGAAATTGGGCAATATTTCTTCGTTTTTCTCTGAACTTTCATTTGCGCCAACTTTCAGGGCTCTAGCTCTTAAAATAACAAAGTTACAGGCAAGAGAAGATGAGTTTCAAAACGCCTAGTTTGGGGCCTCTAGCGCTTCAAATAGCGAAGTTATAAGCAAAAGAAGTTCATCATCTGATTTGAATGTGTTCCGGTGGTCGGATCGTAATGAAATTGGGCAATATTTTTTCGTTTTTCTCTGAACTTTCATTTGCGCCAACTTTCAGGGCTCTAGCTCTTAAAATAACAAAGTTACAGGCAAGAGAAGTTGAGTTTCAAAACGCCTAGTTTGGGGCCTCTAGCGCTTCAAATAGCGAAGTTATAAGCAAAAGAAGTTCATCATCTGATTTGAATGTGTTCCGGTGGTCGGATCGTAATGAAATTGGGCAATATTTCTTCGTTTTTCTCTGAACTTTCATTTGCGCCAACTTTCAGGGCTCTAGCTCTTAAAATAACAAAGTTACAGGCAAGAGAAGATGAGTTTCAAAACGCCTAGTTTGGGGCCTCTAGCGCTTCAAATAGCGAAGTTATAAGCAAAAGAAGTTCATCATCTGATTTGAATGTGTTCCGGTGGTCGGATCGTAATGAAATTGGGCAATATTTTTTCGTTTTTCTCTGAACTTTCATTTGCGCCAACTTTCAGGGCTCTAGCTCTTAAAATAACAAAGTTACAGGCAAGAGAAGTTGAGTTTCAAAACGCCTAGTTTGGGGCCTCTAGCGCTTCAAATAGCGAAGTTATAAGCAAAAGAAGTTCATCATCTGATTTGAATGTGTTCCGGTGGTCGGATCGTAATGAAATTGGGCAATATTTTTTCGTTTTTCTCTGAACTTTCATTTGCGCCAACTTTCAGGGCTCTAGCTCTTAAAATAACAAAGTTACAGGCAAGAGAAGTTGAGTTTCAAAACGCCTAGTTTGGGGCCTCTAGCGCTTCAAATAGCGAAGTTATAAGCAAAAGAAGTTCATCATCTGATTTGAATGTGTTCCGGTGGTCGGATCGTAATGAAATTGGGCAATATTTCTTCGTTTTTCTCTGAACTTTCATTTGCGCCAACTTTCAGGGCTCTAGCTCTTAAAATAACAAAGTTACAGGCAAGAGAAGTTGAGTTTCAAAACGCCTAGTTTGGGGCCTCAAGCGCTTCAAATAGCGAAGTTATAAGCAAAAGAAGTTCATCATCTGATTTGAATGTGTTCCGGTGGTCGGATCGTAATGAAATTGGGCAATATTTCTTCGTTTTTCTCTGAACTTTCATTTGCGCCAACTTTCAGGGCTCTAGCTCTTAAAATAACAAAGTTACAGGCAAGAGAAGATGAGTTTCAAAACGCCTAGTTTGGGGCCTCTAGCGCTTCAAATAGCGAAGTTATAAGCAAAAGAAGTTCATCATCTGATTTGAATGTGTTCCGGTGGTCGGATCGTAATGAAATTGGGCAATATTTTTTCGTTTTTCTCTGAACTTTCATTTGCGCCAACTTTCAGGGCTCTAGCTCTTAAAATAACAAAGTTACAGGCAAGAGAAGTTGAGTTTCAAAACGCCTAGTTTGGGGCCTCTAGCGCTTCAAATAGCGAAGTTATAAGCAAAAGAAGTTCATCATCTGATTTGAATGTGTTCCGGTGGTCGGATCGTAATGAAATTGGGCAATATTTTTTCGTTTTTCTCTGAACTTTCATTTGCGCCAACTTTCAGGGCTCTAGCTCTTAAAATAACAAAGTTACAGGCAAGAGAAGTTGAGTTTCAAAACGCCTAGTTTGGGGCCTCTAGCGCTTCAAATAGCGAAGTTATAAGCAAAAGAAGTTCATCATCTGATTTGAATGTGTTCCGGTGGTCGGATCGTAATGAAATTGGGCAATATTTCTTCGTTTTTCTCTGAACTTTCATTTGCGCCAACTTTCAGGGCTCTAGCTCTTAAAATAACAAAGTTACAGGCAAGAGAAGATGAGTTTCAAAACGCCTAGTTTGGGGCCTCTAGCGCTTCAAATAGCGAAGTTATAAGCAAAAGAAGTTCATCATCTGATTTGAATGTGTGTTCGGATTGTAATGAAATTGGGCAATATTTCTTCGTTTTTCTCTGAACTTTCATTTGCGCCAACTTTCAGGGCTCTAGCTTTTAAAATAACAAAGTTACAGGCAAGAGAAGTTGAGTTTCAAAACGCCTAGTTTGGGGCCTCTAGCGCTTCAAATAGCGAAGTTATAAGCAAAAGAAGTTCATCATCTGATTTGAATGTGTTCCTGTGGTCGGATCGTAATGAAATTGGGCAATATTTCTTCGCTTTTCTCTGAACTTTCATTTGCGCCAACTTTCAGGGCCCTAGCTCTTAAAATAACAAAGTTACAGGCAAGAGAAGTTGAGTTTCAAAACGCCTAGTTTGGGGCCTCTAGCGCTTCAAATAGCGAAGTTATAAGCAAAAGAAGTTCATCATCTGATTTGAATGTGTTCCGGTGGTCGGATCGTAATGAAATTGGGCAATATTTCTTCGTTTTTCTCTGAACTTTCATTTGCGCCAACTTTCAGGGCTCTAGCTCTTAAAATAACAAAGTTACAGGCAAGAGAAGTTGAGTTTCAAAACGCCTAGTTTGGGGCCTCTAGCGCTTCAAATAGCGAAGTTATAAGCAAAAGAAGTTCATCATCTGATTTGAATGTGTTCCGGTGGTCGGATCGTAATGAAATTGGGCAATATTTCTTCGTTTTTCTCTGAACTTTCAGGGCTCTATCTCTTAAAATAACAAAGTTACAGGCAAGAGAAGTTGAGTTTCAAAACGCCTAGTTTGGGGCCTCTAGCGCTTCAAATAGCGAAGTTATAAGCAAAAGAAGTTCATCATCTGATTTGAATGTGTTCCGGTGGTCGGATCGTAATGAAATTGGGCAATATTTCTTCGTTTTTCTCTGAACTTTCATTTGCGCCAACTTTCAGGGCTCTAGCTTTTAAAATAACAAAGTTACAGGCAAGAGAAGTTGAGTTTCAAAACGCCTAGTTTGGGGCCTCTAGCGCTTCAAATAGCGAAGTTATAAGCAAAAGAAGTTCATCATCTGATTTGAATGTGTTCCGGTGGTCGGATCGTAATGAAATTGGGCAATATTTCTTCGTTTTTCTCTGAACTTTCATTTGCGCCAACTTTCAGGGCTCTAGCTTTTAAAATAACAAAGTTACAGGCAAGAGAAGTTGAGTTTCAAAACGCCTAGTTTGGGGCCTCTAGCGCTTCAAATAGCGAAGTTATAAGCAAAAGAAGTTCATCATCTGATTTGAATGTGTTCCGGTGGTCGGATCGTAATGAAATTGGGCAATATTTCTTCGTTTTTCTCTGAACTTTCATTTGCGCCAACTTTCAGGGCTCTAGCTCTTAAAATAACAAAGTTACAGGCAAGAGAAGATGAGTTTCAAAACGCCTAGTTTGGGGCCTCTAGCGCTTCAAATAGCGAAGTTATAAGCAAAAGAAGTTCATCATCTGATTTGAATGTGTTCCGGTGGTCGGATCGTTCGTTTTTCTCTGAACTTTCATTTGCGCCAACTTTCATGGCTCTAGCTCTTAAAATAACAAAGTTACAGGCAAGAGAAGTTGAGTTTCAAAACGCCTAGTTTGGGGCCTCTAGCTCTTCAAATAGCGAAGTTATAAGCAAAAGAAGTTCATCATCTGATTTGAATGTGTTCCGGTGGTCGGATCGTAATGAAATTGGGCAATATTTCTTCGTTTTTCTCTGAACTTTCATTTGCGCCAACTTTCAGGGCTCTAGCTCTTAAAATAACAAAGTTACAGGCAAGAGAAGTTGAGTTTCAAAACGCCTAGTTTGGGGCCTCTAGCGCTTCAAATAGCGAAGTTATAAGCAAAAGAAGTTCATCATCTGATTTGAATGTGTTCCGGTGGTCGGATCGTAATGAAATTTGGCAATATTTCTTCGTTTTTCTCTGAACTTTCATTTGCGCCAACTTTCAGGGCTCTAGCTCTTAAAATAACAAAGTTACAGGTAAGAGAAGTTGAGTTTCAAAACGCCTAGTTTGGGGCCTCTAGCGCTTCAAATAGCGAAGTTATAAGCAAAAGAAGTTCATCATCTGATTTGAATGTGTTCCGGTGGTCGGATCGTAATGAAATTGGGCAATATTTCTTCGTTTTTCTCTGAACTTTCATTTGCGCCAACTTTCAGGGCTCTAGCTCTTAAAATAACAAAGTTACAGGCAAGAGAAGATGAGTTTCAAAACGCCTAGTTTGGGGCCTCTAGCGCTTCAAATAGCGAAGTTATAAGCAAAAGAAGTTCATCATCTGATTTGAATGTGTTCCGGTGGTCGGATCGTAATGAAATTGGGCAATATTTTTTCGTTTTTCTCTGAACTTTCATTTGCGCCAACTTTCAGGGCTCTAGCTCTTAAAATAACAAAGTTACAGGCAAGAGAAGTTGAGTTTCAAAACGCCTAGTTTGGGGCCTCTAGCGCTTCAAATAGCGAAGTTATAAGCAAAAGAAGTTCATCATCTGATTTGAATGTGTTCCGGTGGTCGGATCGTAATGAAATTGGGCAATATTTCTTCGTTTTTCTCTGAACTTTCATTTGCGCCAACTTTCAGGGCTCTAGCTCTTAAAATAACAAAGTTACAGGCAAGAGAAGATGAGTTTCAAAACGCCTAGTTTGGGGCCTCTAGCGCTTCAAATAGCGAAGTTATAAGCAAAAGAAGTTCATCATCTGATTTGAATGTGTTCCGGTGGTCGGATCGTAATGAAATTGGGCAATATTTTTTCGTTTTTCTCTGAACTTTCATTTGCGCCAACTTTCAGGGCTCTAGCTCTTAAAATAACAAAGTTACAGGCAAGAGAAGTTGAGTTTCAAAACGCCTAGTTTGGGGCCTCTAGCGCTTCAAATAGCGAAGTTATAAGCAAAAGAAGTTCATCATCTGATTTGAATGTGTTCCGGTGGTCGGATCGTAATGAAATTGGGCAATATTTTTTCGTTTTTCTCTGAACTTTCATTTGCGCCAACTTTCAGGGCTCTAGCTCTTAAAATAACAAAGTTACAGGCAAGAGAAGTTGAGTTTCAAAACGCCTAGTTTGGGGCCTCTAGCGCTTCAAATAGCGAAGTTATAAGCAAAAGAAGTTCATCATCTGATTTGAATGTGTTCCGGTGGTCGGATCGTAATGAAATTGGGCAATATTTCTTCGTTTTTCTCTGAACTTTCATTTGCGCCAACTTTCAGGGCTCTAGCTCTTAAAATAACAAAGTTACAGGCAAGAGAAGTTGAGTTTCAAAACGCCTAGTTTGGGGCCTCTAGCGCTTCAAATAGCGAAGTTATAAGCAAAAGAAGTTCATCATCTGATTTGAATGTGTTCCGGTGGTCGGATCGTAATGAAATTGGGCAATATTTCTTCGTTTTTCTCTGAACTTTCATTTGCGCCAACTTTCAGGGCTCTAGCTCTTAAAATAACAAAGTTACAGGCAAGAGAAGTTGAGTTTCAAAACGCCTAGTTTGGGGCCTCTAGCGCTTCAAATAGCGAAGTTATAAGCAAAAGAAGTTCATCATCTGATTTGAATGTGTTCCGGTGGTCGGATCGTAATGAAATTGGGCAATATTTCTTCGTTTTTCTCTGAACTTTCATTTGCGCCAACTTTCAGGGCTCTAGCTCTTAAAATAACAAAGTTACAGGCAAGAGAAGTTGAGTTTCAAAACGCCTAGTTTGGGGCCTCTAGCGCTTCAAATAGCGAAGTTATAAGCAAAAGAAGTTCATCATCTGATTTGAATGTGTTCCGGTGGTCGGATCGTAATGAAATTGGGCAATATTTTTTCGTTTTTCTCTGAACTTTCATTTGCGCCAACTTTCAGGTCTCTAGCTCTTAAAATAACAAAGTTACAGGCAAGAGAAGTTGAGTTTCAAAACGCCTAGTTTGGGGCCTCTAGCGCTTCAAATAGCGAAGTTATAAGCAAAAGAAGTTCATCATCTGATTTGAATGTGTTCCGGTGGTCGGATCGTAATGAAATTGGGCAATATTTCTTCGTTTTTCTCTGAACTTTCATTTGCGCCAACTTCAGGGCTCTAGCTCTTAAAATAACAAAGTTACAGGCAAGAGAAGTTGAGTTTCAAAACGCCTAGTTTGGGGCCTCTAGCGCTTCAAATAGCGAAGTTATAAGCAAAAGAAGTTCATCATCTGATTTGAATGTGTTCCGGTGGTCGGATCGTAATGAAATTGGGCAATATTTCTTCGTTTTTCTCTGAACTTTCATTTGCGCCAACTTTCAGGGCTCTAGCTCTTAAAATAACAAAGTTACAGGCAAGAGAAGTTGAGTTTCAAAACGCCTAGTTTGGGGCCTCTAGCGCTTCAAATAGCGAAGTTATAAGCAAAAGAAGTTCATCATCTGATTTGAATGTGTTCCGGTGGTCGGATCGTAATGAAATTGGGCAATATTTTTTCGTTTTTCTCTGAACTTTCATTTGCGCCAACTTTCAGGTCTCTAGCTCTTAAAATAACAAAGTTACAGGCAAGAGAAGTTGAGTTTCAAAACGCCTAGTTTGGGGCCTCTAGCGCTTCAAATAGCGAAGTTATAAGCAAAAGAAGTTCATCATCTGATTTGAATGTGTTCCGGTGGTCGGATCGTAATGAAATTGGGCAATATTTCTTCGTTTTTCTCTGAACTTTCATTTGCGCCAACTTTCAGGGCTCTAGCTTTTAAAATAACAAAGTTACAGGCAAGATAAGTTGAGTTTCAAAACGCCTAGTTTGGGGCCTCTAGCGCTTCAAATAGCGAAGTTATAAGCAAAAGAAGTTCATCATCTGATTTGAATGTGTTCCGGTGGTCGGATCGTAATGAAATTGGGCAATATTTCTTCGTTTTTCTCTGAACTTTCATTTGCGCCAACTTCAGGGCTCTAGCTCTTAAAATAACAAAGTTACAGGCAAGAGAAGTTGAGTTTCAAAACGCCTAGTTTGGGGCCTCTAGCGCTTCAAATAGCGAAGTTATAAGCAAAAGAAGTTCATCATCTGATTTGAATGTGTTCCGGTGGTCGGATCGTAATGAAATTGGGCAATATTTCTTCGTTTTTCTCTGAACTTTCATTTGCGCCAACTTTCAGGGCTCTAGCTCTTAAAATAACAAAGTTACAGGCAAGAGAAGTTGAGTTTCAAAACGCCTAGTTTGGGGCCTCTAGCGCTTCAAATAGCGAAGTTATAAGCAAAAGAAGTTCATCATCTGATTTGAATGTGTTCCGGTGGTCGGATCGTAATGAAATTGGGCAATATTTTTTCGTTTTTCTCTGAACTTTCATTTGCGCCAACTTTCAGGTCTCTAGCTCTTAAAATAACAAAGTTACAGGCAAGAGAAGTTGAGTTTCAAAACGCCTAGTTTGGGGCCTCTAGCGCTTCAAATAGCGAAGTTATAAGCAAAAGAAGTTCATCATCTGATTTGAATGTGTTCCGGTGGTCGGATCGTAATGAAATTGGGCAATATTTCTTCGTTTTTCTCTGAACTTTCATTTGCGCCAACTTTCAGGGCTCTAGCTTTTAAAATAACAAAGTTACAGGCAAGATAAGTTGAGTTTCAAAACGCCTAGTTTGGGGCCTCTAGCGCTTCAAATAGCGAAGTTATAAGCAAAAGAAGTTCATCATCTGATTTGAATGTGTTCCGGTGGTCGGATCGTAATGAAATTGGGCAATATTTCTTCGTTTTTCTCTGAACTTTCATTTGCGCCAACTTCAGGGCTCTAGCTCTTAAAATAACAAAGTTACAGGCAAGAGAAGTTGAGTTTCAAAACGCCTAGTTTGGGGCCTCTAGCGCTTCAAATAGCGAAGTTATAAGCAAAAGAAGTTCATCATCTGATTTGAATGTGTTCCGGTGGTCGGATCGTAATGAAATTGGGCAATATTTCTTCGTTTTTCTCTGAACTTTCATTTGCGCCAACTTCAGGGCTCTAGCTCTTAAAATAACAAAGTTACAGGCAAGAGAAGTTGAGTTTCAAAACGCCTAGTTTGGGGCCTCTAGCGCTTCAAATAGCGAAGTTATAAGCAAAAGAAGTTCATCATCTGATTTGAATGTGTTCCGGTGGTCGGATCGTAATGAAATTGGGCAATATTTCTTCGTTTTTCTCTGAACTTTCATTTGCGCCAACTTTCAGGGCTCTAGCAGGCAAGAGAAGTTGAGTTTCAAAACGCCTAGTTTGGGGCCTCTAGCGCTTCAAATAGCGAAGTTATAAGCAAAAGAAGTTCATCATCTGATTTGAATGTGTTCCGGTGGTCGGATCGTAATGAAATTGGGCAATATTTCTTCGTTTTTCTCTGAACTTTCATTTGCGCCAACTTTCAGGGCTCTAGCTCTTAAAATAACAAAGTTACAGGCAAGAGAAGTTGAGTTTCAAAACGCCTAGTTTGGGGCCTCTAGCGCTTCAAATAGCGAAGTTATAAGCAAAAGAAGTTCATCATCTGATTTGAATGTGTTCCGGTGGTCGGATCGTAATGAAATTGGGCAATATTTCTTCGTTTTTCTCTGAACTTTCATTTGCGCCAACTTTCAGGGCTCTAGCTCTTAAAATAACAAAGTTACAGGCAAGAGAAGTTGAGTTTCAAAACGCCTA
>CAUIJX010000042.1:20000-25000 GCA_960531455.1 Urophora cardui
TCGGTACGGGACCATACGATCTGCAAGTTATCTAGAGTTCAACCATTATAACGATCTATAAAAGATCGCTTGGTTTTAGCCTAATAAAAGCACACGTTCCATAAGGTCCGTGTTTATTTTGCATGTATTAGCTCTAGAATTACCACAGTTATCCAAGTAACTGTTAACGATCTATGGAACCATAACTGATATAATGAGCCTTTTGCGGTTTCACTTTTAATTCGTGTGTACTTAGACATGCATGGCTTAATCTTTGAGACAAGCATATAACTACTGGCAGGATCAACCAGAATAATATATATATATAATATATATATAAAAATATATGTGTATATTTATTCATAATAAACAAGTAAGGAAGCGTAAGTTCGAGTGGAATCGAACATTAGATACTCAGCTGTATGTTTTCATTGTTGTTTGATGGATTTTATATAAAGCGAGTGCTGCATAAAGTGGGCGTAGCCACGCCCATTTTCAAAATTTTTATCAGTCATCCAACTAAGCATATGAATATTATTCTTTGTGCAAAATTTCATTCCTTTATGACTTCCAGTTACAAAGATGTCACGTTACAAATTTCCAAAGCGTGTTCCAGAAATATCTTTGCTAAAAAGTAGGCGTGGTCATAAACCGATTTCAATAAATTTTTGCGTGTCTATTAATACAAGTTATAAAATTGTATAACCCAAGTTTCATCATAATATCTCAATTATTTGTCGAGTTATGGGCTCCGAAATCTCGTAGATTCCTTTGTCTAAAACGAGGCGGTGCCACGCCCATTTTCCAAAATTTTTCTATTTTTTGTTTCCGGTCTATTGTAGAAATCATACCACAAAATTTCAATGAATTATCTTTACATTTGACAAAGATATCGCTTAAAATGGCCGCTGTGGTGCAGTGGGTAGAGTGCTCGCCTGCTATGACAGAGGTCTCGGGTTCAAATCCCAGCCCGAGCAAACACCAAAAAATTTTTCTAATTAGTAAAAATCCAATTATTGGGTTTTTTAAGAGCAGCTTCTCACAAATAATGCATTCGCCGTTCGGAGCCGGCAAACAAACTGTAGGTCCACCCAATTAGTAGGAAAAAACAAAAAGGAGCACACCTCGAATTGGGAGAGAAGCTCGGCCATAAAACTCGTCAGAGTTATAATAGCGCCATTTTATTAATAATTAATTAATCGCTTAAAATGTTTTTATTAGGTCACTTTATAATACCCATATATAAAAGTGGGCGTGGCCGTCAACCGATTTTGGAAATTTTTCATCCAAACATTTGCCTAAGTAGGTATATCACGCGTACTAAATTTCATTGATATATCTTCAATGGTTTCTGAGTTATGACTCATAAAACTTTCAATATTTGCCCCTTAATAAGTGGGCGTGGCACCGCCCATTTCCCAAAATTTGTGATTTTTGTTTTATGTCCGTAGTTGAACTCGTGCCATAAAATTTCAGTGATATTCTTTATATTTGACAGAGATATCGCTTAAAATGTTTTTATTAGGCCCCTTTATAGTTCCCATATATAAAAGTGGGCGTGGCCGTCAACCGATTTTGACAATTTTCCGTCAAAACATTTGCCTAAGTAAGTAAATCACGCATACCAAATTTCATCGATATATCTTCAACGGTTTCTCAGTTATGACATATAAAACTTTCAATGTTTGACCCTTAATAAGTGGGCGTGGCACCGCCCATTTCTCAAAATTTGTGATTTTTGTTTTATGTCCGTAGTTGAACTCGTGCCATAAAATTTCAGTGATATTCTTTATATTTGACAGAGATATCGCTTAAAATGTTTTTATTAGGCCCCTTTATAGTTCCCATATATAAAAGTGGGCGTGGCCGTCAACCGATTTTGACAATTTTCCGTCAAAACATTTGCCTTAGTAAGTAAATCACGCATACCAAATTTCATCGATATATCTTCAACGGTTTCTCAATTATGACATATAAAACTTTCAATGTTTGACCCTTAATAAGTGGGCGTGGCACCGCCCATTTCTCAAAATTTGTGATTTTTGTTTTATGTCCGTAGTTGAACTCGTGCCATAAAATTTCAGTGATATTCTTTATATTTGACAGAGATATCGCTTAAAATGTTTTTATTAGGCCCCTTTATAGTTCCCATATATAAAAGTGGGCGTGGCCGTCAACCGATTTTGACAATTTTCCGTCAAAACATTTGCCTAAGTAAGTAAATCACGCATACCAAATTTCATCGATATATCTTCAACGGTTTCTCAGTTATGAAATATAAAACTTTCAATGTTTGACCCTTAATAAGTGGGCGTGGCACCGCCCATTTCTCAAAATTTGTGATTTTTGTTTTATGTCCGTAGTTGAACTCGTGCCATAAAATTTCAGTGATATTCTTTATATTTGACAGAGATATCGCTTAAAATGTTTTTATTAGGCCCCTTTATAGTTCCCATATATAAAAGTGGGCGTGGCCGTCAACCGATTTTGACAATTTTCCGTCAAAACATTTGCCTAAGTAAGTAAATCACGCATACCAAATTTCATCGATATATCTTCAACGGTTTCTCAGTTATGACATATAAAACTTTCAATGTTTGACCCTTAATAAGTGGGCGTGGCACCGCCCATTTCTCAAAATTTGTGATTTTTGTTTTATGTCCGTAGTTGAACTCGTGCCATAAAATTTCAGTGATATTCTTTATATTTGACAGAGATATCGCTTAAAATGTTTTTATTAGGCCCCTTTATAGTTCCCATATATAAAAGTGGGCGTGGCCGTCAACCGATTTTGACAATTTTCCGTCAAAACATTTGCCTAAGTAAGTAAATCACGCATACCAAATTTCATCGATATATCTTCAACGGTTTCTCAATTATGACATATAAAACTTTCAATGTTTGACCCTTAATAAGTGGGCGTGGCACCGCCCATTTTCTAAAATTTCATGAAATTTTTTTCTAGGGGCCTGAGCTCAACACGTGGGTAAAATTTCATCGCTCCAGCTATATTAGTAACTGAGATACCAAATTTCCGATTTTTTCTATATAGGAAAAGTGGGCGTGGTCATGGTCCGATTTCGCCCATTTCCAATACCAACCGTCCCAGTCTCGATACCAACTTGCATTTCAAATTTCATCAAAATATCTAAATTTTTGCGCGAGTTAGAGTGTTTACAGACGGACGGACAGACGGACGGACGGACGGACGGACGGACGGACAGACGGACGGACGGACGGACATGGCTCAATCGATTTCTCTTTTCACCCTGATCATTTTGATATATATAAGTCTATATCTATCTCGATTATTTCATTCTGTTACAATCCACCGTTATGTGATTAAAACTATAATACTCTGTGTACTAGTACAGCTGAGTATAATAAAACACCAAGAGAAATAATTCTTAACCAACAACAATGCATAAATTTAACAATATACCACAACAACAAATAATAATAATTGAACTTTATATATGGGTAACAATAATAGTTATATTAAAATTATTATTTGTGTGTGATTATTACGTTTTTACCTTGTCATCATTGATATGGTAAATTATTAATCTCATTTTTTTATTTTTCTTGTATTTCTTAAAAGAATTTTCGTTCCCTCGTACATTATTCATATTTATATATTTATAATGTAAGAACGATATTTCTTTAAAATTTATCTTTAATGTTTTAAAGAATTCTTCTTTAACGAATCATTCTTAATAAAAGCACTTACTTCATTTCATTGCATTAAATTTTAAATTATATACAATTATTTAAAAAGTATATAATTGTTTCGTTATATGAAATTAAAATAATTCCATTTAACGCAAATGTATGTTTAAATATTAATAAAAGTACTTGCTTCATCAATTAATATATATTTTTCGTAGAGTTATGCATAGACGAACTCATATTAAATACAGGTTCTTCGTATGCATAGCTCTCCTGTTACTGTAATATGTTAGTATAGAAATATGATAAAACTATAAAAGGCTATCATATTTATCTATTTGAACTAACTAACAGTACAAAAACCAGGAATAAATAACAAACAATACATAATAATAAGCTATTTATACTAAGCGCTCACAGTCAAATATATAAAAATATTTGCCCGTTTGCTGGCCTTAGTTTAGCTCAGATACCAGGAATAAACGAAACTAACATTAGGAGTATGAATTTGCTTAGTTAGCTTTGCCTTAGTTTAGAATCCCATGCAGTTCCTATAAATGTTTTCTGTCATGCACACCCCGCATTTGTCAAATAGTATGGAAATTTCACATTTCGATATTTACTTCTTAAACGAGATTATCATTTAGTTATTTCAATTAGTAACTTAGGTAGACCTTTTTCATAAAATCATTTACCAATATTTTATTTTAAATTTTTTTCGTAGAAAATAAATCTTTTATATAAATATTATTATAAGTAGTGAAAAATAGAAAATAAATCATTCATATAAATATTACAAATAAGTAGTGAAAAATAGAAAATAAATCATTCATATAAGTATTACAAATAAGTAGTGAAAAATAGAAAATAAATCATTCATATAAATATTACAAATAAATCATTCATATAAATATTACAAATAAGTAGTGAAAAATTAAATGATATATTTTCATACTGAAATTATAGTTTCCTTATAATATTAACTTAATATTAACAGAAAATAAATCATTCATATAAATATTACAAATAAATCATTCATATAAATATTACAAATAAATCATTCATATAAATATTACAAATAAGTAGTGAAAAATTAAATGATATATTTTCATACTGAAATTATAGTTTCCTTATAATATTAACTTAATATTAACAGAAAATAAATCATTCATATAAATATTACAAATAAATCATTCATATAAGTATTACAAATAAGTAGTGAAAAATAGAAAATAAATCATTCATATAAATATTACAAATAAATCATTCATATAAATATTACAAATAAGTAGTGAAAAATTAAATGATATATTTTCATACTGAAATTATAGTTTCCTTATAATATTAACTTA
>CAUIJX010000042.1:35000-37298 GCA_960531455.1 Urophora cardui
TTTAAAATTTATCTTTAATGTTTTAAAGAATTCTTCTTTAACGAATCATTCTTAATAAAAGCACTTACTTCATTTCATTGCATTAAATTTTAAATTATATACAATTATTTAAAAAGTATATAATTGTTTCGTTATATGAAATTAAAATAATTCCATTTAACGCAAATGTATGTTTTAAATATTAATAAAAGTACTTGCTTCATCAATTAATATATATTTTTCGTAGAGTTATGCATAGACGAACTCATATTAAATACAGGTTCTTCGTATGCATAGCTCTCCTGTTACTGTAATATGTTAGTATAGAAATATGATAAAACTATAAAAGGCTATCATATTTATCTATTTGAACTAACTAACAGTACAAAAACCAGGAATAAATAACAAACAATACATAATAATAAGCTATTTATACTAAGCGCTCACAGTCAAATATATAAAAATATTTGCCCGTTTGCTGGCCTTAGTTTAGCTCAGATACCAGGAATAAACGAAACTAACATTAGGAGTATGAATTTGCTTAGTTAGCTTTGCCTTAGTTTAGAATCCCATGCAGTTCCTATAAATGTTTTCTGTCATGCACACCCCGCATTTGTCAAATAGTATGGAAATTTCACATTTCGATATTTACTTCTTAAACGAGATTATCATTTAGTTATTTCAATTAGTAACTTAGGTAGACCTTTTTCATAAAATCATTTACCAATATTTTATTTTAAATTTTTTTCGTAGAAAATAAATCTTTTATATAAATATTATTATAAGTAGTGAAAATAGAAAATAAATCATTCATATAAATATTACAAATAAGTAGTGAAAAAATAGAAAATAAATCATTCATATAAGTATTACAAATAAGTAGTGAAAAATAGAAAATAAATCATTCATATAAATATTACAAATAAATCATTCATATAAATATTACAAATAAGTAGTGAAAAATTAAATGATATATTTTCATACTGAAATTATAGTTTCCTTATAATATTAACTTAATATTAACAGAAAATAAATCATTCATATAAATATTACAAATAAATCATTCATATAAATATTACAAATAAATCATTCATATAAATATTACAAATAAGTAGTGAAAAATTAAATGATATATTTTCATACTGAAATTATAGTTTCCTTATAATATTAACTTAATATTAACAGAAAATAAATCATTCATATAAATATTACAAATAAATCATTCATATAAGTATTACAAATAAGTAGTGAAAAATAGAAAATAAATCATTCATATAAATATTACAAATAAATCATTCATATAAATATTACAAATAAGTAGTGAAAAATTAAATGATATATTTTCATACTGAAATTATAGTTTCCTTATAATATTAACTTAATATTAACAGAAAATAAATCATTCATATAAATATTACAAATAAATCATTCATATAAGTATTACAAATAAGTAGTGAAAAATAGAAAATAAATCATTCATATAAATATTACAAATAAATCATTCATATAAATATTACAAATAAGTAGTGAAAAATTAAATGATATATTTTCATACTGAAATTATAGTTTCCTTATAATATTAACTTAATATTAACAGAAAATAAATCATTCATATAAATATTACAAATAAATCATTCATATAAGTATTACAAATAAGTAGTGAAAAATAGAAAATAAATCATTCATATAAATATTACAAATAAATCATTCATATAAATATTACAAATAAGTAGTGAAAAATAGAAAATAAATCATTCATATAAATATTACAAATAAATCATTCATATAAATAACTTGTTAATACAATAACTAATATTTTATTTTAAATTTATTTCAGGTAACACCCCGCATTTGTCAAATAGTATGGAAATTTCACATTTCGATATTTACTTCTTAAACGAGATTATCATTTAGTTATTTCAATTAGTAACTTAGGTAGACCTTTTTCATAAAATCATTTACCAATATTTTATTTTAAATTTTTTTCGTAGAAAATAAATCTTTTATATAAATATTATTATAAGTAGTGAAAAATAGAAAATAAATCATTCATATAAATATTACAAATAAGTAGTGAAAAATAGAAAATAAATCATTCATATAAATATTACAAATAAATCTTTTATATAAATATTACAAATAAGTAGTGAAAAATAGAAAATAAATCATTCATATAAATATTACAAATAAGTAGTAAAAAATTAAATGATATATTTTCATACTGAAATTATAGTTTCCTTATAATATTAACTTAATATTAACAGAAAATAAATCATTCATATAAATATTACAAATAAATCATTCATATAAGTATTACAA
>CAUIJX010000043.1:0-2500 GCA_960531455.1 Urophora cardui
AAAAATCTATTACCTGTCCCGATCAAAGACCGCATACGGGAAGAAATAAAATGCGAACTTAATACAGCCAGCCTCGCAGAGATTGCGCTTGAACAGGAGGACCCGTTCCCAAGCACCTCCGGTCGATTAAGCGAGCTACAGAGGACTTCAGCTGATGTTAGGGACGCAGAAATTCAACAGACAGATATCACAATAGAAGAAGCAGAAAATGAAAATGCAGAACATGGAGTAGATGTTATCGACGCAGAAACTCAACAGACAGATATCACTCTAGAAGAAACAGAAAATGAAAATGTAGAGTATGAAATAGGTAATGATGTTTTAGAGGAACTAAGGTTTAAGTTTGATACGTGGAGAGAGTACGATCCTACCTGTCGGCCGCCTATCCCCAAAATAAAGATGAACGCAAGAGCGAGGCAGGAAATTCAGGAAGTCAATGCAGCCCTACAGGGGCTAGTAGAACAAAGCGAGGATTTGCACACCCTGCACGCTCTAATATACGCAGCTGCTCAAACCGTGGTCTCGCGCCTTGGCTTGGCCCCGCGGGTTCACCAGCCAAGAAACTCGCGAAACCTGACAAATGAACCGGCATGGCTAAAACGAATCAATAATAAAATCGTGAAGCTCAGAAAGGCTTGGGGAGAATAATGGCATATAATAGAGGCAATCAAAGCAGGCGAATGAAAAACAAAATTTATCAGATTTGTCGAACTTATCAAATGCACACACGAAGAGAAAGAAATCAATTCAATATTGAAGCAGTCTCAGATACAATAAAACAGAGACTGACTGTTATGGTTAACCGGCGGAAAAAGTATGTAACATCGATTACACGGAAGAAAAACAATGCATGCTTCAAAAGCAACGAAAAGAAATTCTATAGAAATCTAAGAGATAAGGGATGTTCAGAGCATGAAGTACCGCCAATCGATCTAATCCAAAAATATTGGTCGGAGTTATGGTCTAATCCTAAAGAACACAACAAAGAAGCAACATGGCTACAGAAAGTAAGGGAGAACGCGGCGAATATTCAGCCGATGGGAGAACCTACCATAACCTTGGAATTGCTTAAGAAAGTCATCTTACGCACGCAAAACTGGAAAGCACCTGGGCCAGACAAGATTCAAAATTTTTGGTACAAACAATTTTCCCCAGTTCATGGGAAGCTGGCATATCTGCTTAATGAGTCGCTTACGCAGGCAGATAAGGTTCCGAAGTTTATGACAAAAGGCATTACGTACCTCCTTCCCAAATCTGCAGACTTTAAAAGAGACCCCTCTAAAGCTCGCCCAATAACCTGTCTGTGCACGCTATACAAAATCACAACCTCATGTATAAACCAGATAATATACGAACACATTACTGCTAATAAAGTGATGTTCGAAGAACAAAAGGGGTGTGCCAAAGGCGCCAAGGGCTGTAAGGAGCAACTTGTCATAGATCAGGTTATTCTGGAACAAGCGACAAAAAATAAGCGAAACCTATTCACTGCGTATATTGATTATCAGAAGGCCTTTGACAGTGTAACACACACATGGCTAATGGACATATTAAAACTGTATAATGTAAACTCAATACTCATAACATATTTAGAAACCTTAATGCACGAATGGCACACGAATATTGAAGTTAAAACACCAGTATCTACGCAACGCACGGACGATATCAACATATCAAGAGGCATCTTCCAAGGAGATAGTTTAAGCCCACTCTGGTTTTGCTTAGCACTTAACCCTCTGAGTCTGCTTCTCAATTCCACTAACTATGGTTATCCCATCGAAAAACGAGGGAGACGGACTAACCACCTGATCTACATGGATGACATAACACTATATGCATCTACAAAACCCCACCTCGAGATCTTGATCGACATAGTGAGTGAATATAGCAGAGATGTTGGAATGACATTTGGCCTAGATAAGTGCAAAACGGTCAGTGTAGTCAGGGGAAAATTTACGAGCACAGAGGTATTTTCTGAAACTGTACCATTTAACACAGTAGAAGACGACGAGCTATACAAATACCTCGGCATATGCCAGAATAGTCGAGTGCAGCAGAAGCATATGAAAAGTTCACTTAAAAACGAATGCATGGGGCGAGTGCATAAAATATGTAAAGCTCAACTGAATGGCAAAAATCTTATCAAGGCGATAAACACCTTTGCCTTGCCGATCCTCACGTACAGCTTTGGCATAATAAAGTGGACAAATACTGACCTCCAAAACATGCAACGAAAAATCCGAACCACGCTTATTAAATATAAAGCACACCATCCCAAAGCATGTGTTGAAAGAATGATGGTACCAAGATCAATAGGAGGTAGAGGGCTCATTGGCCTGCATCTACTTCATGACAAACAGCTTCAGAACCAAAGAGTATATTTCCATCATAAATCGCAATCATCGGAATTTATTCAAGCTGTTTGCACAAACGACAAGAATTATACCCCACTCAATCTGTCGCAAGAAGTGTTCCATACCCAAGCAGCATCTGTAGAACA
>CAUIJX010000043.1:7500-32500 GCA_960531455.1 Urophora cardui
TACAATAAAACAGAGACTGACTGTTATGGTTAACCGGCGGAAAAAGTATGTAACATCGATTACACGGAAGAAAAACAATGCATGCTTCAAAAGCAACGAAAAGAAATTCTATAGAAATCTAAGAGATAAGGGATGTTCAGAGCATGAAGTACCGCCAATCGATCTAATCCAAAAATATTGGTCGGAGTTATGGTCTAATCCTAAAGAACACAACAAAGAAGCAACATGGCTACAGAAAGTAAGGGAGAACGCGGCGAATATTCAGCCGATGGGAGAACCTACCATAACCTTGGAATTGCTTAAGAAAGTCATCTTACGCACGCAAAACTGGAAAGCACCTGGGCCAGACAAGATTCAAAATTTTTGGTACAAACAATTTTCCCCAGTTCATGGGAAGCTGGCATATCTGCTTAATGAGTCGCTTACGCAGGCAGATAAGGTTCCGAAGTTTATGACAAAAGGCATTACGTACCTCCTTCCCAAATCTGCAGACTTTAAAAGAGACCCCTCTAAAGCTCGCCCAATAACCTGTCTGTGCACGCTATACAAAATCACAACCTCATGTATAAACCAGATAATATACGAACACATTACTGCTAATAAAGTGATGTTCGAAGAACAAAAGGGGTGTGCCAAAGGCGCCAAGGGCTGTAAGGAGCAACTTGTCATAGATCAGGTTATTCTGGAACAAGCGACAAAAAATAAGCGAAACCTATTCACTGCGTATATTGATTATCAGAAGGCCTTTGACAGTGTAACACACACATGGCTAATGGACATATTAAAACTGTATAATGTAAACTCAATACTCATAACATATTTAGAAACCTTAATGCACGAATGGCACACGAATATTGAAGTTAAAACACCAGTATCTACGCAACGCACGGACGATATCAACATATCAAGAGGCATCTTCCAAGGAGATAGTTTAAGCCCACTCTGGTTTTGCTTAGCACTTAACCCTCTGAGTCTGCTTCTCAATTCCACTAACTATGGTTATCCCATCGAAAAACGAGGGAGACGGACTAACCACCTGATCTACATGGATGACATAACACTATATGCATCTACAAAACCCCACCTCGAGATCTTGATCGACATAGTGAGTGAATATAGCAGAGATGTTGGAATGACATTTGGCCTAGATAAGTGCAAAACGGTCAGTGTAGTCAGGGGAAAATTTACGAGCACAGAGGTATTTTCTGAAACTGTACCATTTAACACAGTAGAAGACGACGAGCTATACAAATACCTCGGCATATGCCAGAATAGTCGAGTGCAGCAGAAGCATATGAAAAGTTCACTTAAAAACGAATGCATGGGGCGAGTGCATAAAATATGTAAAGCTCAACTGAATGGCAAAAATCTTATCAAGGCGATAAACACCTTTGCCTTGCCGATCCTCACGTACAGCTTTGGCATAATAAAGTGGACAAATACTGACCTCCAAAACATGCAACGAAAAATCCGAACCACGCTTATTAAATATAAAGCACACCATCCCAAAGCATGTGTTGAAAGAATGATGGTACCAAGATCAATAGGAGGTAGAGGGCTCATTGGCCTGCATCTACTTCATGACAAACAGCTTCAGAACCAAAGAGTATATTTCCATCATAAATCGCAATCATCGGAATTTATTCAAGCTGTTTGCACAAACGACAAGAATTATACCCCACTCAATCTGTCGCAAGAAGTGTTCCATACCCAAGCAGCATCTGTAGAACAAAAAAAGCAAGACTGGGCTGCAAAGCAACTTCATGGTCGGCATTACAATGCACTGCAAAGTACTCACGTTGACAAAAGAGCATCAAACGCATGGCTGCAAAAAGGAAGCCTCTTTATGGAAACGGAGGGATTTGTGACAGCAATCCAGGATGAAGTCATACCAACTAGAAATTATTTAAGGCATATTACCAAAGACACAAGCGTTGAAGATGTCTGTCGAAGATGTAGCTGTCAGAATGAAACAATAAGCCACGTTATTTCGGGATGCTCTGCTCTGGCATCAACAGAATATTTAAACAGACATGATCATGTCGTAATTATACTCTACCTGGAGCTCCTGAAAAAATTTGGTATCGCCGTGAATGAAAACAGATATTATGTGTATCAACCGGAGCAAATAGTTGAAAATGTAAACGCAAAGATCTTTTACAATAGGACAATATATACTGTACAAAGGAATGACCACAATAGACCTGATATTGTTGTTGTTGATAAGATCTCAAATCAGGCTTGGCTTGTTGACATTACCATCCCTCTTACAAAAAATTTGGAACGGTCTTTCCGCGAAAAATGCACAAAATACACGGAGCTTGCTACAGAGATCAAAACAATGTGGAATTTGGCCCAAGTCAGCATAATACCAATTGTGGTATCGGCAACTGGTGTTATACCAATAAGCCTCCAAAATATGCTCCGAAAAATGGAAATAAAACCATCGATAGTCCCGAAAATGCAAAAAGCAGTGCTGTTGGACACATGCAATATCGTCCGCAGATTTCTACATCAGTGAAGTGGCTCAAAGATATCTCTGCCTAGTCTAATATTTAAATATTCAAGTCTAGTACCTAACCACTAAGTAATAGTTTAATATTATTTTGCTTTAAGTTTAATTTAATTTAATTTTACTTGGGCTTAGGTCCCTTAAATTAAAATAGTTGTAACAGAAAATGTTATATATGCATATAATAATAATAATAATAATAATAATAATAATAATAATAATAATAATAATAATAATAATAATAATAATAATAATAATAATAATAATAATATAATAATAATAATAATAATAATAATAATAATAATAATAATAATAATAATAATAATAATAATAATAATAATAATAATAATAATAATAATAATAATAATAATAATAATAATAATAATAATAATAATAATAATAATAATAATAATAATAATAATAATAATAATAATAATAATAATAATAATAATAATAATAATAATAATAATAATAATAATAATAATAATAATAATAATAATAATAATAATAATAATAATAATAATAATAATAATAATAATAATAATAATAATAATAATAATAATAATAATAATAATAATAATAATAATAATAATAATAATAATAATAATAATAATAATAATAATAATAATAATAATAATAATAATAATAATAATAATAATAATAATAATAATAATAATAATAATAATAATAATAATAATAATAATAATAATAATAATAATAATAATAATAATAATAATAATAATAATAATAATAATAATAATAATAATAATAATAATAATAATAATAATAATAATAATAATAATAATAATAATAATAATAATAATAATAATAATAATAATAATAATAATAATAATAATAATAATAATAATAATAATAATAATAATAATAATAATAATAATAATAATAATAATAATAATAATAATAATAATAATAATAATAATAATAATAATAATAATAATAATAATAATAATAATAATAATAATAATAATAATAATAATAATAATAATAATAATAATAATAATAATAATAATAATAATAATAATAATAATAATAATAATAATAATAATAATAATAATAATAATAATAATAATAATAATAATAATAATAATAATAATAATAATAATAATAATAATAATAATAATAATAATAATAATAATAATAATAATAATAATAATAATAATAATAATAATAATAATAATAATAATAATAATAATAATAATAATAATAATAATATAATAATAATAATAATAATAATAATAATAATAATAATAATAATAATAATAATAATAATAATAATAATAATAATAATAATAATAATAATAATAATAATAATAATAATAATAATAATAATAATAATAATAATAATAATAATAATAATAATAATAATAATAATAATAATAATAATAATAATAATAATAATAATAATAATAATAATAATAATAATAATAATAATAATAATAATAATAATAATAATAATAATAATAATAATAATAATAATAATAATAATAATAATAATAATAATAATAATAATAATAATAATAATAATAATAATAATAATAATAATAATAATAATAATAATAATAATAATAATAATAATAATAATAATAATAATAATAATAATAATAATAATAATAATAATAATAATAATAATAATAATAATAATAATAATAATAATAATAATAATAATAATAATAATAATAATAATATAATAATAATAATAATAATAATAATAATAATAATAATAATAATAATAATAATAATAATAATAATAATAATAATAATAATAATAATAATAATAATAATAATAATAATAATAATAATAATAATAATAATAATAATAATAATAATAATAATAATAATAATAATAATAATAATAATAATAATAATAATAATAATAATAATAATAATAATAATAATAATAATAATAATAATAATAATAATAATAATAATAATAATAATAATAATAATAATAATAATAATAATAATAATAATAATAATAATAATAATAATAATAATAATAATAATAATAATAATAATAATAATAATAATAATAATAATAATAATAATAATAATAATAATAATAATAATAATAATAATAATTAATAATAATAATAATAATAATAATAATAATAATAATAATAATAATAATAATAATAATAATAATAATAATAATAATAATAATAATAATAATAATAATAATAATAATAATAATAATAATAATAATAATAATAATAATAATAATAATAATAATAATAATAATAATAATAATAATAATAATAATAATAATAATAATAATAATAATAATAATAATAATAATAATAATAATAATAATAATAATAATAATAATAATAATAATAATAATAATAATAATAATAATAATAATAATAATAATAATAATAATAATAATAATAATAATAATAATAATAATAATAATAATAATAATAATAATAATAATAATAATAATAATAATAATAATAATAATAATAATAATAATAATAATAATAATAATAATAATAATAATAATAATAATAATAATAATAATAATAATAATAATAATAATAATAATAATAATAATAATAATAATAATAATAATAATAATAATAATAATAATAATAATAATAATAATAATAATAATAATAATAATAATAATAATAATAATAATAATAATAATAATAATAATAATAATAATAATAATAATAATAATAATAATAATAATAATAATAATAATAATAATAATAATAATAATAATAATAATAATAATAATAATAATAATAATAATAATAATAATAATAATAATAATAATAATAATAATAATAATAATAATAATAATAATAATAATAATAATAATAATAATAATAATAATAATAATAATAATAATAATAATAATAATAATAATAATAATAATAATAATAATAATAATAATAATAATAATAATAATAATAATAATAATAATAATAATAATAATAATAATAATAATAATAATAATAATAATAATAATAATAATAATAATAATAATAATAATAATAATAATAATAATAATAATAATAATAATAATAATAATAATAATAATAATAATAATAATAATAATAATAATAATAATAATAATAATAATAATAATAATAATAATAATAATAATAATAATAATAATAATAATAATAATAATAATAATAATAATAATAATAATAATAATAATAATAATAATAATAATAATAATAATAATAATAATAATAATAATAATAATAATAATAATAATAATAATAATAATAATAATAATAATAATAATAATAATAATAATAATAATAATAATAATAATAATAATAATAATAATAATAATAATAATAATAATAATAATAATAATAATAATAATAATAATAATAATAATAATAATAATAATAATAATAATAATAATAATAATAATAATAATAATAATAATAATAATAATAATAATAATAATAATAATAATAATAATAATAATAATAATAATAATAATAATAATAATAATAATAATAATAATAATAATAATAATAATAATAATAATAATAATAATAATAATAATAATAATAATAATAATAATAATAATAATAATAATAATAATAATAATAATAATAATAATAATAATAATAATAATAATAATAATAATAATAATAATAATAATAATAATAATAATAATAATAATAATAATAATAATAATAATAATAATAATAATAATAATAATAATAATAATAATAATAATAATAATAATAATAATAATAATATAATAATAATAATAATAATAATAATAATAATAATAATAATAATAATAATAATAATAATAATAATAATAATAATAATAATAATAATAATAATAATAATAATAATAATAATAATAATAATAATAATAATAATAATAATAATAATAATAATAATAATAATAATAATAATAATAATAATAATAATAATAATAATAATAATAATAATAATAATAATAATAATAATAATAATAATAATAATAATAATAATAATAATAATAATAATAATAATAATAATAATAATAATAATAATAATAATAATAATAATAATAATAATAATAATAATAATAATAATAATAATAATAATAATAATAATAATAATAATAATAATAATAATAATAATAATAATAATAATAATAATAATAATAATAATAATAATAATAATAATAATAATAATAATAATAATAATAATAATAATAATAATAATAATAATAATAATAATAATAATAATAATAATAATAATAATAATAATAATAATAATAATAATAATAATAATAATAATAATAATAATAATAATAATAATAATAATAATAATAATAATAATAATAATAATAATAATAATAATAATAATAATAATAATAATAATAATAATAATAATAATAATAATAATAATAATAATAATAATAATAATAATAATAATAATAATAATAATAATAATAATAATAATAATAATAATAATAATAATAATAATAATAATAATAATAATAATAATAATAATAATAATAATAATAATAATAATAATAATAATAATAATAATAATAATAATAATAATAATAATAATAATAATAATAATAATAATAATAATAATAATAATAATAATAATAATAATAATAATAATAATAATAATAATAATAATAATAATAATAATAATAATAATAATAATAATAATAATAATAATAATAATAATAATAATAATAATAATAATAATAATAATAATAATAATAATAATAATAATAATAATAATAATAATAATAATAATAATAATAATAATAATAATAATAATAATAATAATAATAATAATAATAATAATAATAATAATAATAATAATAATAATAATAATAATAATAATAATAATAATAATAATAATAATAATAATAATAATAATAATAATAATAATAATAATAATAATAATAATAATAATAATAATAATAATAATAATAATAATAATAATAATAATAATAATAATAATAATAATAATAATAATAATAATAATAATAATAATAATAATAATAATAATAATAATAATAATAATAATAATAATAATAATAATAATAATAATAATAATAATAATAATAATAATAATAATAATAATAATAATAATAATAATAATAATAATAATAATAATAATAATAATAATAATAATAATAATAATAATAATAATAATAATAATAATAATAATAATAATAATAATAATAATAATAATAATAATAATAATAATAATAATAATAATAATAATAATAATAATAATAATAATAATAATAATAATAATAATAATAATAATAATAATAATAATAATAATAATAATAATAATAATAATAATAATAATAATAATAATAATAATAATAATAATAATAATAATAATAATAATAATAATAATAATAATAATAATAATAATAATAATAATAATAATAATAATAATAATAATAATAATAATAATAATAATAATAATAATAATAATAATAATAATAATAATAATAATAATAATAATAATAATAATAATAATAATAATAATAATAATAATAATAATAATAATAATAATAATAATAATAATAATAATAATAATAATAATAATAATAATAATAATAATAATAATAATAATAATAATAATAATAATAATAATAATAATAATAATAATAATAATAATAATAATAATAATAATAATAATAATAATAATAATAATAATAATAATAATAATAATAATAATAATAATAATAATAATAATAATAATAATAATAATAATAATAATAATAATAATAATAATAATAATAATAATAATAATAATAATAATAATAATAATAATAATAATAATAATAATAATAATAATAATAATAATAATAATAATAATAATAATAATAATAATAATAATAATAATAATAATAATAATAATAATAATAATAATAATAATAATAATAATAATAATAATAATAATAATAATAATAATAATAATAATAATAATAATAATAATAATAATAATAATAATAATAATAATAATAATAATAATAATAATAATAATAATAATAATAATAATAATAATAATAATAATAATAATAATAATAATAATAATAATAATAATAATAATAATAATAATAATAATAATAATAATAATAATAATAATAATAATAATAATAATAATAATAATAATAATAATAATAATAATAATAATAATAATAATAATAATAATAATAATAATAATAATAATAATAATAATAATAATAATAATAATAATAATAATAATAATAATAATAATAATAATAATAATAATAATAATAATAATAATAATAATAATAATAATAATAATAATAATAATAATAATAATAATAATAATAATAATAATAATAATAATAATAATAATAATAATAATAATAATAATAATAATAATAATAATAATAATAATAATAATAATAATAATAATAATAATAATAGTAATAATAATAATAATAATAATAATGATAATAATAATAATAATAATAATAATAATAATAATAATAATAATAATAATAATAATAATAATAATAATAATAATAATAATAATAATAAAAATAATAATAATAATAATAAACTGGCGCTATTATAACTCTGACGAGTTTCCCAATTCAAGGTGTGCTTCTAACTTTTGTTTTTCCTACTAACTGGTATTAGTCTTACTCTAATAAAAACCAAAAAAAAATGTAGGAAAATTTTTACCAATTGACTAAGAACAAAAAATATAAACGGTAGTGTCGATTTTAATATTTGTTTATAAATTCTTTACTATGTATGTATGTAGGTTTTCATCTTGCGTCGTATCTGCCTATTGACCATGGATGTAATCAGCATTTTACCGGTTTCAGTTACTAATACTAATAACGTTTTTGTTTTAATATAGGTAAGTAACTTTCAATAGTTTTGTTTCCTTTTGCCCTTTCCTCTGTTTCTACTATGAGTGGTTTCACTTATATTCATATGTACATATATTGGTATATCGCTGTCTAATCGTTTTATCTGGTATCTTTTACTATTGTTGCTGTTGTTGCGATTTTAATTTTAATTTTTTGCCATTGTTAAGGTCAAGTGCACTTCCGTAGTCTTTTGTTTTTGTTACTTCTTTCGTTCTTGTTTTGCATATATCTAGTGTGTGCAATTTTCTTTAATTATACATATGTACAAATGCATACTAAATTAAAATTTCTTGTTCGTTTTTGCAAAGCTATTATAGAGAATGTCCTTCGATTGATTCTTTTTGCAAGCGCAGAATCTATGTATATGTGCGCGGCTAGCAAGAACGACTTGAAAGAATAAGCAAATAATGATAATCTTTAAACTGGAAGCTAACAATTTCCTAAGCAAAGCAAAATGGAAAGAACCAAGAATTTTCCCAAAATCAAGAGCCCTTTGCCGCGAATAGATTACATACTTGTACATATGTATGCACCTAGGTATATACAGTAAATTTATAACGTTTAATTTTTAATAAAGCCGGAAATAAAATCCACACCTACATACAAAACTATTTACTGCACATTTGAAGATTCACTTAGCAATGAAACATTATTTTGACAAATTAGCGAAATCATGAATTGTAATTTATTCAATTAATTTATTAAATTGGGCATATGTATGTATACTACTTATGTATGTACACTCAAAAAAAAAAAAATTACTCAGATTATGGAAAAGTGGGAATGATTCGGCGCTAAAGACAATTTTCATTGTTTTGATGTACAAATTTCTTTAAAACGTGGTTTTTATTCCTTGATTTGAAGAAAATTGTACATAAAAACAATCAAAATTGTCTTTAGCGCCGAATCATTCCCACTTTTCCATAATCTGAGTATTTTTTTTTGAGTGTATGTATGTATGTATGTTTGCATTGAAGAAGTTTCATGTACTGATTGTAGCAAACTTCGGTAATTTTGTCAATATTAACGTACATTTTATAAATTAAATTTATTGTACATACATATGTATGTGTATGTGGGCGTGTACGTACACGCGCTTACCTGCTACTTTCTGTGCAATAATAAAACGCAACAATTATCGCGGTTTAAGCTCAAATTAGTTATGCAGTAACAGTAGTGATGGGCGAGTCCGAGATGTTTAGAAAATCGAGAGAATCGCCATCGTTGCAAAATCACAATCGAGTCAAAAGTTGACTCGCTCCTCGACTACACAAGCGAGATGTTTTTTGCGATTGTTCCGAGTCGGCGAGTCGTAGGTTGTTTCGATGACATCTCGACTACACAAGCGAAATGTTTTTGCGATTGTTCCGAGTCGGCGGGCCGGCTGTTGTTTTGATGATATGTTTTAGTTGATAAAATAAACTGAATGAGGTTCGTTGATAAAGAAAGTACGATTTTTAATGGAAGTGAGGCAAATACATAAATAAATTAACCAAATTGAAAAATATGCTATACATAGACGCTGCATTATTGCAATCACAACTAAACAGTGTCGTGCATAATAATAATAATAAATTATTTAAACATTAATAAATTTTCTGAAGTGAGACGCTTATGAAACAAATGAATTTTACGAGTAGCAACAACGGCAATAGATTTGTACCACTCTGTATGTTTTGTAAAGCAATTTTAATATTTAAGCGGCAACAACAATTATTATGTATTTTTTGCAGCGAGTCCGAGATGTTGTAGGGTTGCTTTGAAAACGAGAGGAATCGTTGGCGAGTCCGAGATGTTTTAGCGATTGTTTCGACTGACGGCCATTTACGACTTGACTCGAATACGAATGAAAACCATCGAGAGCATTCGAGATGTTTCAACAATCGAGAGAATCGATGAAAACATCTCGGACTCGCCCATCACTAAGTAACAGTATCGTTATAAAACAGCTGATCAACCAACTTTATGGGAAACAATGTATTTGATTAGTGATTCGCTAGTCGGTAACGCTATCGGTAACAACCAAATGAATTTTGGTTTTCAGCTGTAACGCTAACCCAATAATAATATGGTCGTAGCAATCAAAAGAGAACACGCAATTAGCGTTAATACAAAATATGATAATTTCGGAATCTAAAAAACCAAAAGAAGAAGAGCGACTCTGTTGCATGGCCCTTTTATTGGGCTATGATCACTGTTCAGCTGTTTACTGTTACTGCACCAATAATCGACCAAATTAATACCGATACTGTTACTGTTATGGAAATAAAGTTAACGCATAACTAATTGAACCCTTATGTACAATTTGTTCGTATGTATGTATGACGAAATTCAAGTGCAAAAACAAGTAGTTCTGGCTTCCAACAGCTACTTCATTTTGCCCCCACACTTAATAGTGGCCAGGTCCAGATTTGATTGTGCTTTCGGATTTTTCTTTCTTATTTAAACACTCATGTATATGGATTTATGCAAAGTACTTAGAATAGATTAATTGGCAAATTTTTGGAATGTACATACATTAGACCGGGGCGATTTGTATGGACGGAAATTAATCAATATCGTGCCGTCGAAATTGTGAGTAAAAAATTAAATTGTTATTAAATTAGGTATAATTTATATTTCGGTAATAATTTAAAAATAGCGTTACTATATACCGTGCAGATTATAGGCATATTTTTAATCTTGTTGAAAAGCAGGGATGGCCACCTCCCATACAACATCTTCCTTGATTTCATAATATCTCTCGAAAGAAAAAGGAAAAAGAAAGAGAAATATATAGCATGAGTTGTAGTAGTATTGTAGAGCTGAATATACAGCTAACCTACCATCTAACCTAGTTATGTACTTCATTCGTATAAATTTTTCTGTTTCGGCTTACTCTTCTTAATTGCTACCTTAGTCAGTGAAGAAATTAACTGTGCTCAATTTGTACATGCCGTTCAACATACTTTAGGATTACCTGCCCTATATCTAACAAAAGTCTGGCAAAAAATTGCATCACCTCACAAATGGGCCTAGTGGGTCTATATATGTACTACATATGAAGTTATTTTAGGGACTTTTTAGAATTCAGTGAATGGAAAGAACCACTTACAATATTACATTGTTTAACGAATAAATTATGCTAAAAATTAAACGCGGTTTAAAATTTAAACGACGATATGTACGTACATATGTATGTATTTTTATTAATTTAGTTTAGTTCGTAGTAGACATATACGCCGCCGATTGACGCCGCCGCCGCCGCGCCGATTACCTTCATAATCGGCCGCCGCCGCCATAATCCGTGAAATCGGCGTATCGGCGCGGCGGCGTGCGCTGGCGCGCCATACCCGTATGGAGCGAGATGTGTACATATTTTCCTAGTTTTGCTAACTGCTAAAGTTCTTCAAAATTAAAAAAAAAAAAAAGGAACCAACCTCAGGAACACGAAGCTGAATGCGGAAATGTTTTATTTTTTGCCGGTTAAAAGTTATTAACAAAAACTTTGGCTGTTCCCTACTTTACTAGCCTCAGTCCTAAAGAATTTAAGCTACTGGAAAATTTCAGTTCGTTGGCTTACATAATTTTTTCTCAGATACGGAACTTTTCTGGGATCTCTTCCATTTAGTCCTACTTATCGAGGTCTGTTGCTAATTGTTCTACTCAAAACTGCACCATTTCAACCCTCCTTGATATCATTAGATGCCGAAAATGATCCCAAACATGCCTCCAGAATCGAAAACTCGTAGTTTGAGCGTAAGAAAGTTGCTGTTTTTGAGTAGCCCTCACAGTTGTCGAACCTCAGCCCTATAGGGAATATTAAAGAAGACGATGGGGGATCAAAAATGGAAAAATAAGCAAGAGTTATGAAAAAAAAATTAAAGAAGCTTGGTACTTAATACCAGTTGCAAATTGCGCTGATTTGGTCAACCTTATGCCGCGAAGAAGTAAGAAAGTTATAAAAAGCAAGTAAGGAAGCCTAAGTTCGAGTGGAATCGAACATTAGATACTCAGCTGTATGCTTGCATTGTGTGTTTGCGTTTGATGGAAACACGGTGTATTTTATATAAAGCGAGTGATGCATAAAGTGGGCGTAGCCACGCCCATTTTCAAAATTTTTATCAGTCGATCAACTAAGCATATGAATATTATTCTTTGTGCAAAATTTCATTCCTTACTGACTTCTAGTTACAAAGATGTCACGTTACAAATTCTCAAAGGGTGTTCCAGAAATATCCTTGTTAAAAAGTAGGCGTGGTCATGAACCGATTTCAATATATTTTTGCGTGTATATTACCACAAGTTATAAAAGCGTATAAACAAAGTTTCGTAATAATATCTCAATTGTTTTTGGAGTTATAGGCTAAGAAATCTCGTATATTCCTGCTTCTAAAAGAAGGCGGTGCCACGCCCATTTTCCAAAATTTTTTTATTTTTTGTTTCCGGTCTATTGTGGAACTCATGCCACAAAATTTCAATGAATAATCTTTATATTTGACAAAGATATCGCTTAAAATGTTTCTATTAGGTCACTTTATAATACCCATATATAAAAGTGGGCGTGGTCGTCAACCGATTTCGCTAAAATTTTGAACATGTATTACCACAAGTAATAAAAGTCTACAAGCCAAGCTTCGTCATAATATCTCAATTATTTGTCGAGTTATAGGCTAAGAAATCCCGTATATTCCTTTGTCTAAAAAGAGGCGGTGCCACGCCCATTTTCCATTTTTACGGTTTTTGTCTTATGTTCGTAGTTAGACTCCTGCCATAAAATTTTAATGATATATCTTTATATTTGACAGAGATATCGCTTAAAATGTTTTTATTAGGTCACTTTATACACAGAGCCAAAATACCACCTAAAATGCCCTATAAATTAGAACAAAGTTTAGCGGATTTCTCTATGCTTTCTCACCAATAAGATGTCCGTCTTATTATTACTGGATATTTCATTTTAATAAAACTAAGTAGATAATCTGTAAAACTAATATGAATACCTTTTCAATATGATTAAGAAGATGACCCGTGCATTTTAGATGAAATCATTTTCAGTAAAATTTAAGAGATAACCTTTAAAACTAAGATGAAAACCTATTAAATAAAATTTAGAAGATGACTCCTAGAATAAATATGGAAACCTTTTCACATAAATTTAGCAGATAACCTGTAAAATTAAGAAGAAACCCTGTTTAATATTATTAAGAAGAGAATCTTGATTTTCATCGGAAAACATAATTAGTCAACTAGTATTTTCCTAGGACTTATTCAGACAAAGGGCAACATTTCATTTAATATAAGTGCAGATGGACATAATAAACTCTTTATACCAAGTGCTTCATTAATCTTTTGAGAATTGTAGAAATGTGCAAAGCCGTAGTGAAATTGGCGAACGGAGGAAATACATAAGAGCTCTTTTAAAAATAAATAGTTCTCCTTTTTAATTTCTTGAACATGTAATTGCACGCATAAAACGTGGCTGATGCAATAACTGTTATGCATACTTCTAGTATGTACGAGTATATATGTACATATGTATGTATGCACGTATGTTAAGACGTTTAAAGCAAAATTTGAATTAATAAGGGCTCCTTTAAAAATAAAAAGTTTTCCTTTTTAATAAATTCAAAAAGGTTCAAGTAAAAATTAGAGGATGTCCTTATTGATTTGCTTTATAAAAATTTTCTCCTAAAAACAAGCAGATTTCTTCTAACAATTTAATTTTTTTTACAAAATGACGTAAAAAATTAATAAACAAGAAGTTATCCCCTCGTTTTCATTCGATATCCTTTTAAATAAATTTAAGAAGAAATTCAAGCTAAAATCCAGAAGAATTTCTAGCAAAAATTTCTTCAATTTTGTCCCCTCTCCCTCTCCTCGGCCAAATAGCTTTTTTAGGTGGCAGTCTCTTTGATTGTAGGTGAACTTTTTGGCTCTGTGTAATACCCATATATAAAAGTGGGCGTGGTCGTCAACCGATTTTGGAAATATATATATATCACAAGGAATGTCGCGATGCCTCGGAAAGAAAGAACGCCGCCTACAGGGCTACATTGTGTGCGGGCGCAACGCGAAGCGTATGGGAGCGTTATCGAACGGCGAGGAAGGAAGAGAGGCGCCTTTTTCGAAAGAAGAAAAGGGAGGCTGAAAGGCGCGAGTGTGAAGAGCTTGAGATGCTGGCGGGTAGGAAAGATGCTCGAAAATTCTATCAAAAAATCAGGCGGATGACTGAAGGTTTCAAAACCGGGGCAAATTCCTGCCGGAATGATAACGGCGATCTGGTAACTGATGTCCAGAGCATACTTAAGTTGTGGAGGGATCACTTCTCGTCCTTGCTAGATAATGGCAACAGTGAAATTGCTGAAGGAGAAGATGTACGACCCGAATCCCCAATAGCAGATGATGGTAGGCATGTTCCACCACCCGATCATGACGAAGTGCGAATAGCAATGTCTCGGCTTAAAAATAACAAGGCCCCGGGCGCTGACGGTTTGCCAGCCGAGCTATTCAAACATGGTGGCGAAGAGTTGATAAGGAGCATGCATCAACTCCTATGCAGAATATGGTCGAACGAGCGCATGCCCGACGATTGGAACTTAAGTGTGCTCTGCCCAATCCACAAAAAAGGAGACTCCACAGTACGCGCCAATTATCGTGGGATAAGCCTCCTGAATATCGCATATAAGGTCTTAGCAAGTGTATTGTGCGAAAGACTGAAGCCCTCCGTCAACAAGCTGATTGGACCTTATCAGTGTGGCTTCAGACCTGGTAAATCTACCATCGACCAGATCTTCACAATACGCCAAATACTGGAAAAAACCCATGAAAAAGGAACCGACACACACCATCTCTTTGTCGATTTTAAAGCCGCTTTTGATAGCACGAATAGGAATTGCCTATATGCCGCAATGTCTGAATTTGGTTTCCCCGCAAAACTTATACGGCTATGCCAAATGACGCTGACTAACACCACCAGCTCCGTCAGAAAGGAAAAGGACCTCTCCGAACCGTTCGAGACCAAACGAGGTTTCAGACAAGGTGATTGCCTTTCGTGTGACTTCTTCAATTTGATGCTGGAAAAGATAATACGAGCTGCAGAACTTAACCATACAGGAAGCATTCTATACCACAAGAGTGTACAACTGCTGGCGTACGCCGATGATATCGACATCATTGGCACTAACACTCGCGCCGTATGTTCTGCCTTCTCCAAGCTGGATAAAGAGGCTAAGAAAATGGGTTTGGCGGTTAGCGAGGACAAGACGAAGTACCTCCTGTCATCACACAAAGAAACAGCACGCCTTGGCAGCCACGTAAATGTTGATAGCTACAAATTCGAAAATGTTAAGGACTTCGTCTATTTGGGAACCAGCATTAACACCAAGAATGATGTCAGCACGGAGATCCAACGAAGAATCACGCTTGCCAATAAATGCTACTTCGGACTAAGTAGGCAACTGAAAAGTAAAGTCCTCTCTCGACAAACAAAAATCACACTCTACAGGACGCTCATCGTTCCAGTCCTCATGTACGGCGCAGAAGCATGGACAATTTCAAAATCAGATGAGATGGCACTTGGAGTATTCGAGAGAAAAGTTCTTTGTAAGATTTATGGACCTTTGCGCGTTGGCGTGGGCGAGTATCGACGGAGATTTAACGATGAGCTGTACGAGCTTTACACACACATCGACATTGTTCAGCGAATAAAAATCCAGCGGCTGCGTTGGGCAGGTCATGTCGTGAGAATGGACGAAGGCGCTCCGGCCAAGAAAGCATTTCTATCGAAACCCGCTGAACGCAAAAGAAAAGAGAGACCTCCACTGCGTTGGGAAAATCAGGTGGACAGCGATGCTGCCTCCCTAGGTGTTCCCAAGTGGCGCCATGCTGCACGAAACAGAAGCAATTGGCGCGCGCTGTTGGACTCGGCCAGAATCGTCTAGACGGTTAAGCGCCAATCAAGAAGAAGAAGAATATCACGCGTACTAAATTTCATTGATATATCTTCAATGGTTTCTGAGTTATGACTCATAAAAATTTCAATATTTGCCCCTTAATAAGTGGGCGTGGCACCGCCCATTTTCTAAAATTGCACCAAATTTCTTCATAGGGGCCTGAGCTGAACACGTGGGTAAAATTTCATCGCTCTAGCTATATTAGTGGCTGAGATACAAAATTTCCGATGTTTTCTATATAGGAAAAGTGGGCGTGGTCATGGTCCGATTTCGCCCATTTTCAATACCAACCGTCCCAGTCTCGATACCAACTTGCATTTCAAATTTCATCAAAATATGTATATCAATTTTTGCGCGAGTTAGAGTGTGGACAGGCGGACGGACGGACAGACGGACAGACGGACAGACGGACGGACGGACGGACGGACATGGCTCAATCGATTTCTCTTTTCACCCTGATCATTTTGATATATATAAGTCTATATCTATCTCGATTATTTCATTCTGTTACAATCAACCGTTATGTGATTAAAACTATAATTCTCTGTGTACTAGTACAGCTGAGTATAATAAAGGAGCTTCAACTAAACATTAGTTTAAATCTAGCTTTTGCAGTAATATTGTAGTTTATTTGAAAAAACAATCGAATTTAAAGTTTGTCCCTATTATTAGTTCCAACTTAAATTATACATTTCATTATTTGTATTCATAAAAAATAAATTATTATACAAAAACCACCCCAGAGTCATTGAAGCATGTCCTCTCCGTGTAAGCATCAATATATGGTAATTATTATTTGGTCTTAAAATTAAATAAATGGAGAATTGCAAAATTTTGTCCCTATTATTTTTTTGAAACACTGTATATACATATATTTATTTTAGAGTGCCTTATATATATATATAAATATGTACATGTGTAAATATATGTATGCATGTTTATTATCATACAAAATAAGCAAATGAATTTAAATTTACCCTTACATATGGATTTGTGTATATTCTTTAATATTTATTTTCTTTATTTTATATTTTAGTTTATGTCACAATTGTTTTTTGCGTTTAACAAAAAAAGTTTCAACAATTTAAGGTGGAAATTAGTTTATTTATTCCATTCAGCCAGCGATATTAAGGTAACTAAATAAAATTAATATTTTAATAAGGATTGTGATTTGTAGATTTGGGGCAGGCGCGCCGGCGCGAAAATCCATGCCGGCGTCGCCGCCGCCGCCGCCGGAATCACTGTCGGCGTATATGTCTAGTTCGTAGGCATGTAGACACATGCTTACACAAACTTTATAATTAACTCATTTTCCTGCAATGCCACTGTTTAGGCAAATTTTTCATACATATGTCATTGTCACAAATCTGTCAAGGGATAACTCAGTCTTGCTTAAAACAAATTATACATAAACATACAATTATGAGTAAAAATAAGCAATTGAATAATCATAGAATCAACGCCAAGGGCAATCGTGCCATCTTTTTAGTCACAATAATACAAATTACACACTCTTGTATGTATGTATGTATATATGTACATACATTTATAACGTCACAAAGTTAAATAGCTGAAGACATACATACATATCGCACCCTAAATCATAAAGGGGCACAACTCAAAATTCCAAAATTTTCGGTAGAGCCAATTATAGGCAATGATATAGGTAAAGGCCACGTATAATAGTTATTTTTCAGTTGAAAAGACTGATGGAAAAGATTTTTTGCCAGTCGCTAGAGATATATTCTGTGTACTGATTTATAAGAGAAACCCGATTTCGAAAAATTTTGAGTTGTGTCATTTTATGATTTAGGGTGCGGTATGTACATAGATCAGGAAGTGCATACATGTATGTATATTATTAATACGCTATTATTATTATTCTTATTATTATTATTATTATTATTATTATTATTATTATTATTATTATTATTATTATTATTATTATTATTATTATTATTATTATTATTATTATTATTATTATTATTATTATTATTATTATTATTATTATTATTATTATTATTATTATTATTATTATTATTATTATTATTATTATTATTATTATTATTATTATTATTATTATTATTATTATTATATAATAAGATAATACGAGCTGCAGAACTTAACCATACAGGAAGCATTCTATACCACAAGAGTGTACAACTGCTGGCGTACGCCGATGATATCGACATCATTGGCACTAACACTCGCGCCGTATGTTCTGCCTTCTCCAAGCTGGATAAAGAGGCTAAGAAAATGGGTTTGGCGGTTAGCGAGGACAAGACGAAGTACCTCCTGTCATCACACAAAGAAACAGCACGCCTTGGCAGCCACGTAAATGTTGATAGCTACAAATTCGAAAATGTTAAGGACTTCGTCTATTTGGGAACCAGCATTAACACCAAGAATGATGTCAGCACGGAGATCCAACGAAGAATCACGCTTGCCAATAAATGCTACTTCGGACTAAGTAGGCAACTGAAAAGTAAAGTCCTCTCTCGACAAACAAAAATCACACTCTACAGGACGCTCATCGTTCCAGTCCTCATGTACGGCGCAGAAGCATGGACAATTTCAAAATCAGATGAGATGGCACTTGGAGTATTCGAGAGAAAAGTTCTTTGTAAGATTTATGGACCTTTGCGCGTTGGCGTGGGCGAGTATCGACGGAGATTTAACGATGAGCTGTACGAGCTTTACACACACATCGACATTGTTCAGCGAATAAAAATCCAGCGGCTGCGTTGGGCAGGTCATGTCGTGAGAATGGACGAAGGCGCTCCGGCCAAGAAAGCATTTCTATCGAAACCCGCTGAACGCAAAAGAAAAGAGAGACCTCCACTGCGTTGGGAAAATCAGGTGGACAGCGATGATGCCTCCCTAGGTGTTCCCAAGTGGCGCCATGCTGCACGAAACAGAAGCAATTGGCGCGCGCTGTTGGACTCGGCCAGAATCGTCTAGACGGTTAAGCGCCAATCAAGAAGAAGAAGAATATCACGCGTACTAAATTTCATTGATATATCTTCAATGGTTTCTGAGTTATGACTCATAAAAATTTCAATATTTGCCCCTTAATAAGTGGGCGTGGCACCGCCCATTTTCTAAAATTGCACCAAATTTCTTCATAGGGGCCTGAGCTGAACACGTGGGTAAAATTTCATCGCTCTAGCTATATTAGTGGCTGAGATACAAAATTTCCGATGTTTTCTATATAGGAAAAGTGGGCGTGGTCATGGTCCGATTTCGCCCATTTTCAATACCAACCGTCCCAGTCTCGATACCAACTTGCATTTCAAATTTCATCAAAATATGTATATCAATTTTTGCGCGAGTTAGAGTGTGGACAGGCGGACGGACGGACAGACGGACAGACGGACAGACGGACGGACGGACGGACGGACATGGCTCAATCGATTTCTCTTTTCACCCTGATCATTTTGATATATATAAGTCTATATCTATCTCGATTATTTCATTCTGTTACAATCAACCGTTATGTGATTAAAACTATAATTCTCTGTGTACTAGTACAGCTGAGTATAATAAAGGAGCTTCAACTAAACATTAGTTTAAATCTAGCTTTTGCAGTAATATTGTAGTTTATTTGAAAAAACAATCGAATTTAAAGTTTGTCCCTATTATTAGTTCCAACTTAAATTATACATTTCATTATTTGTATTCATAAAAAATAAATTATTATACAAAAACCACCCCAGAGTCATTGAAGCATGTCCTCTCCGTGTAAGCATCAATATATGGTAATTATTATTTGGTCTTAAAATTAAATAAATGGAGAATTGCAAAATTTTGTCCCTATTATTTTTTTGAAACACTGTATATACATATATTTATTTTAGAGTGCCTTATATATATATATAAATATGTACATGTGTAAATATATGTATGCATGTTTATTATCATACAAAATAAGCAAATGAATTTAAATTTACCCTTACATATGGATTTGTGTATATTCTTTAATATTTATTTTCTTTATTTTATATTTTAGTTTATGTCACAATTGTTTTTTGCGTTTAACAAAAAAAGTTTCAACAATTTAAGGTGGAAATTAGTTTATTTATTCCATTCAGCCAGCGATATTAAGGTAACTAAATAAAATTAATATTTTAATAAGGATTGTGATTTGTAGATTTGGGGCAGGCGCGCCGGCGCGAAAATCCATGCCGGCGTCGCCGCCGCCGCCGCCGGAATCACTGTCGGCGTATATGTCTAGTTCGTAGGCATGTAGACACATGCTTACACAAACTTTATAATTAACTCATTTTCCTGCAATGCCACTGTTTAGGCAAATTTTTCATACATATGTCATTGTCACAAATCTGTCAAGGGATAACTCAGTCTTGCTTAAAACAAATTATACATAAACATACAATTATGAGTAAAAATAAGCAATTGAATAATCATAGAATCAACGCCAAGGGCAATCGTGCCATCTTTTTAGTCACAATAATACAAATTACACACTCTTGTATGTATGTATGTATATATGTACATACATTTATAACGTCACAAAGTTAAATAGCTGAAGACATACATACATATCGCACCCTAAATCATAAAGGGGCACAACTCAAAATTCCAAAATTTTCGGTAGAGCCAATTATAGGCAATGATATAGGTAAAGGCCACGTATAATAGTTATTTTTCAGTTGAAAAGACTGATGGAAAAGATTTTTTGCCAGTCGCTAGAGATATATTCTGTGTACTGATTTATAAGAGAAACCCGATTTCGAAAAATTTTGAGTTGTGTCATTTTATGATTTAGGGTGCGGTATGTACATAGATCAGGAAGTGCATACATGTATGTATATTATTAATACGCTATTATTATTATTATTATTATTATTATTATTATTATTATTATTATTATTATTATTATTATTATTATTATTATTATTATTATTATTATTATTATTATTATTATTATTATTATTATTATTATTATTATTATTATTATTATTATTATTATTATTATTATTATTATTATTATTATTATTATTATTATTATTATTATTATTATTATTATTATTATTATTATTATTATTATTATTATTATTATTATTATTATTATTATTATTATTATTATTATTATTATTATTATTATTATTATTATTATTATTATTATTATTATTATTATTATTATTATTATTATTATTATTATTATTATTATTATTATTATTATTATTATTATTATTATTATTATTATTATTATTATTATTATTATTATTATTATTATTATTATTATTATTATTATTATTATTATTATTATTATTATTATTATTATTATTATTATTATTATTATTATTATTATTATTATTATTATTATTATTATTATTATTATTATTATTATTATTATTATTATTATTATTATTATTATTATTATTATTATTATTATTATTATTATTATTATTATTATTATTATTATTATTATTATTATTATTATTATTATTATTATTATTATTATTATTATTATTATTATTATTATTATTATTATTATTATTATTATTATTATTATTATTATTATTATTATTATTATTATTATTATTATTATTATTATTATTATTATTATTATTATTATTATTATTATTATTATTATTATTATTATTATTATTATTATTATTATTATTATTATTATTATTATTATTATTATTATTATTATTATTATTATTATTATTATTATTATTATTATTATTATTATTATTATTATTATTATTATTATTATTATTATTATTATTATTATTATTATTATTATTATTATTATTATTATTATTATTATTATTATTATTATTATTATTATTATTATTATTATTATTATTATTATTATTATTATTATTATTATTATTATTATTATTATTATTATTATTATTATTATTATTATTATTATTATTATTATTATTATTATTATTATTATTATTATTATTATTATTATTATTATTATTATTATTATTATTATTATTATTATTATTATTATTATTATTATTATTATTATTATTATTATTATTATTATTATTATTATTATTATTATTATTATTATTATTATTATTATTATTATTATTATTATTATTATTATTATTATTATTATTATTATTATTATTATTATTATTATTATTATTATTATTATTATTATTATTATTATTATTATTATTATTATTATTATTATTATTATTATTATTATTATTATTATTATTATTATTATTATTATTATTATTATTATTATTATTATTATTATTATTATTATTATTATTATTATTATTATTATTATTATTATTATTATTATTATTATTATTATTATTATTATTATTATTATTATTATTATTATTATTATTATTATTATTATTATTATTATTATTATTATTATTATTATTATTATTATTATTATTATTATTATTATTATTATTATTATTATTATTATTATTATTATTATTATTATTATTATTATTATTATTATTATTATTATTATTATTATTATTATTATTATTATTATTATTATTATTATTATTATTATTATTATTATTATTATTATTATTATTATTATTATTATTATTATTATTATTATTATTATTATTATTATTATTATTATTATTATTATTATTATTATTATTATTATTATTATTATTATTATTATTATTATTATTATTATTATTATTATTATTATTATTATTATTATTATTATTATTATTATTATTATTATTATTATTATTATTATTATTATTATTATTATTATTATTATTATTATTATTATTATTATTATTATTATTATTATTATTATTATTATTATTATTATTATTATTATTATTATTATTATTATTATTATTATTATTATTATTATTATTATTATTATTATTAATTATTATTATTATTATTATTATTATTATTATTATTATTATTATTATTATTATTATTATTATTATTATTATTATTATTATTATTATTATTATTATTATTATTATTATTATTATTATTATTATTATTATTATTATTATTATTATTATTATTATTATTATTATTATTATTATTATTATTATTATTATTATTATTATTATTATTATTATTATTATTATTATTATTATTATTATTATTATTATTATTATTATTATTATTATTATTATTATTATTATTATTATTATTATTATTATTATTATTATTATTATTATTATTATTATTATTATTATTATTATTATTATTATTATTATTATTATTATTATTATTATTATTATTATTATTATTATTATTATTATTATTATTATTATTATTATTATTATTATTATTATTATTATTATTATTATTATTATTATTATTATTATTATTATTATTATTATTATTATTATTATTATTATTATTATTATTATTATTATTATTATTATTATTATTATTATTATTATTATTATTATTATTATTATTATTATTATTATTATTATTATTATTATTATTATTATTATTATTATTATTATTATTATTATTATTATTATTATTATTATTATTATTATTATTATTATTATTATTATTATTATTATTATTATTATTATTATTATTATTATTATTATTATTATTATTATTATTATTATTATTATTATTATTATTATTATTATTATTATTATTATTATTATTATTATTATTATTATTATTATTATTATTATTATTATTATT
>CAUIJX010000044.1:0-20000 GCA_960531455.1 Urophora cardui
TTACGTAATGCATATCTTACGTAATTGGAATTTAAAGTTTTTATCGCTTCCTTCCATTTCACCAATACGGTTTTATAACATGAATATGTAATGAGTACCCGCGCTTTTATTTATGTTGATACATATACAGAAATGCTTTGAAGAAATACGTTAAATGTATGTTTAGATTGAAATTAAGATCCAAATGAACTAAGGACTAATATAAATCTTGTTCAAAAATATAAAAAAATTATTTTTTCCTTTTTAGTAAATTGTTATATTAATATTAAATAAAAGCTTTTTTAAAAATTTTTTTTACTTTGTTTTATTTTTGCCTTTTTAGTTTTACAATGCATATTACATCTAATATCTGGTTTTACTATACTCTTTTGTGAATAGATTACTTCGTAATACGTGTTCAAAATAGGAACAAATCTGGTTCATAAATACTAATTTTCTAAATATCTTGACACTAGCGCCACCTAGCGGCGATTTATTTCCACGGATATATTTACTTTCTCATAGGCAATATATATACCGAATATGAACAAATTCGGTCGGTAAATACGAATTTTACAAATATCTTGACACCAGCGCCACCTAGCGGCGATTTTTTTCCTCGGATGTATTTACTTTCTCATAGGCAATATATATACCGAATATGAACAAATTCGGTCGGTAAATACGAATTTTACAAATATCTTGACACCAGCGCCACCTAGCGGCGATTTTTTTCCACAGATGTATTTACTTTCTCATAGGCAATATATATACCGAATATGAACAAATTCGGTCGGTAAATACGAATTTTACAAATATCTTGACACCAGCGCCACCTAGCGGCGATTTTTTTCCACAGATGTATTTACTTTCTCATAGGCAATATATATACCGAATATGAACAAATTCGGTCGGTAAATACGAATTTTACAAATATCTCGACACCAACGCCATCTATCGGATTTTTTATACTCAGCTGTACTAGTACACAGAGTATTATAGTTTTAATCACATAACGGTGGATTGTAACAGAATGAAATAATCGAGATAGATATAGACTTATATATATCAAAATGATCAGGGTGAAAAGAGAATCGATTGAGCCATGTCCGTCCGTCCGTCCGTCCGTCCGTCCGTCCGTCCGTCCGTCCGTCTGTCCGTCCGTCCGTCCGTCCGTCCGTCTGTAAACACTCTAACTCGCGCAAAAATTGAGATATTTTGATGAAATTTGGAACGCAAGTTGGTATCGAGACTGGGACGGTTGGTATTGAAAATGGGCGAAATCGGACCATGACCACGCCCACTTTTCCTATATAGAAAAAATCGGAAATTTGGTATCTCAGCCACTAATATAGCTAGAGTTTTAAAATTTTACCCACGTATTGAGCTCGGGCCCTTATGAAGAAATTTGATGAAGTTTTGGAAAATGGGCGGTGCCACGCCCACTTATTAAGGGTCAAACATTGAAAGTTTTATATGTCATAACTCAGAAACCGTTGAAGATATATCGATGAAATTTGGTACGCGTAATTTGCTTACATAGACAAATGTTTTGACGAAAAATTATCAAAATCGGTTTACGGCCACGCCCACTTTTATATATGTGTATTATAAAGTGACCTAATAAAACCATTTTAAGCGATATCTCTGTCAAATATAAAGATCTATCATTGAAATTTTGTCGCATGAGTCCAACTATGGACATAAAACAAATAAAAATAGGTAAAAAAACTTTTTAAGTTAAACGGTTTTATGTTATACATACATTGCAATGTTTAAGATAAATGTACTAAAAACCAAAAAATAATAAAATAGATACAGTCGTGGGAATTAAAAACATTTGCATAGACTAGACTAAAATAAAACCGTGGGGCACGTCAATTGTCTACAATCGTTGATTAAAATGTTTGTTTTGTAATGTTACACTATAATTAGGCAGTTGTTCAACCGACAACGATGGACGTGTGATAAGTAGGGCTAGAATGTGGAAAAAAGCTAGCAAGCTCGATTATAAGCGAGTTTTAGGGTTTCATAGTGGTGAGCGAGTAGTACTTTTATCATATGTTTTGTCGATTAAAGACAAACTACGAGCAGTGAAACGATTCCTCGTGTGAATGTCCAACGATAAACTAGTTGAAACATCTCTTTTATTAACATGGAGTGTATAACTATTGGAATTTCCATGAGCAAGAAAATAGTAAGTATTTTCCTCACCGTCTGCGGGCCAACTGCCTAACGACGAATTAAACGATTCTTCTATCGCACATTAAGTCGATAATTTGTAGACAATTGACGTGCCCCACGGTTTTATTTTAGTCTAGTCTATGCAAATGTTTATAATTCCCACGACTGTATCTATTTTATTATTTTTTGGTTTTTAGTACATTTATCTTAAACATTGCAATGTATGTATAACATAAAACCGTTTAACTTAAAAAGTTTTTTTACCTATTTTTATTTTCTAGTTTTTAGTTTTTATTTCGCATTCTGTTTAATTCATTTAGTGCTTCATTATTGCAAGGTTTCTTGCCCGTTAGTTTATTGCAGTCCAACGCCTCTATAGCGACCCACGCGCCACCTATCGGAAGTTTTTTTTAGGAAAATATTTCCTTAGTAATACATGTTCCGAATTTCAGCCAAATCGGACCATAAATGCGATTTTTGTAAATATAGCGACCCACGCGCCACCTAGCGAAATTTTTTTTTAAGAAAATATTTCTTTTCAAGGTAGTAATACATGTTCCGAATTTCAGCCAAATCGGACCATAAATGCGATTTTTGTAAATATAGCGACCCACGCGCCACCTAGCGGAATTTTTTTTTTAAGAAAATATTTCTTTTCAAGGTAGTAATACCTGTTCCGAATTTCAGCCAAATCGGACCATAAATGCGATTTTTGTAAATATAGCGACCCACGCGCCACCTAGCGGAATTTTTTTTTAAGAAAATATTTCTTTTCAAGGTAGTAATACATGTTCCGAATTTCAGCCAAATCGGACCATAAATGCGATTTTTGTAAATATAGCGACCCACGCGCCACCTAGCGGAATTTTTTTTTTAAGAAAATATTTCTTTTCAAGGTAGTAATACATGTTCCGAATTTCAGCCAAATCGGACCATAAATGCGATTTTTGTAAATATAGCGACCCACGCGCCACCTATCGGAATTTTTTTTTCATAATATTGCATTGTCATCGGGGTTATACATGCGTGCAAAATTTCAGATTAATCGGTTGACAGGAAGAGGGTGAAATTTGAATTACTAAATTTGACCCAAGAATAAAGAATAAATAATAAAACAAACGGGGTGAGCTAAATAAAACCGTTTAAAAACACAAAAATTTTGGAATATGGGCGGTGCCACGCCCACTTATTAAGGGGCAGACATTGAAAGTTTTATGAGTCATAACTCAGAAACCGTTGAAGATATATCGATGAAATTCGGTACGCGTAATATAATTACTTAGTCAAATGTTTTGGCGAAAAATTATCAAAATCGGTTGACGGCCACGCCCACTTTTATATATAGGAAATATAAGGGGGCCTAATAAAAACATTTTAAGCGATATCTCTGTCAAATATAAAGATCAATCACTGAGATTTTGTGGCAGGAGTCCAACTATGGACATAAAACAAAAACTACAAAAATTTTGGAAAATGGGCGGTGCCACGCCCACTTATTAAGGAGCGAATATTGAAAGTTTAATAAGCCATAACTCAGAAACCGTTAAAGATATATCGATGAAATCTGGTACGCGTGATATATTTACTTAGCCAAATGTGTGGACGAAAAATTACCAAAATCGGTTGACGACCGCGCCCACTTTTATATATGTGTATTATAAAGTGACCTAATAAAACCATTTTAAGCGATATCTATGTGAAATATAAAGATAATTCATTGAAATTTTGTGACATGAGTTTTACAATAGACCGGAAACAAAAAATAAAAAAGTTTGGAAAATGGGCGTGGCACCGCCTCTTTTTAGACAAAGGGATATATGAGATTTCTTAGCCTTTAACTCGACAAATAATTGAGATATTATGACGAAACTTGGTTTATACACTTTTATAACATGTGTTAATAGACACGCAAAAATGTATTGAAATCGGTTTATGACCACGCCTACTTTTTAACAAAGATATTTCTGGAACACCCTTTTGGAATTTGTAACGTGAAGTCTTTGTAACTAAAAGTCATAGAGGGATGAAATTTTGCACTAACAATAATATTTGTATGCTTATTTGGATGATTGATATAAATTTTGAAAATGGGCGTGGCTGCGCCCTGTTTATGCAGCACTCGTTTCATATAAAATACACCCTATATCGAACAAACGCAAACAAACAATGAAAGCATACAGCTGAGTATCTAATGTTCGATTGCACTCGAACTTAGGCTTCCTTACTTGTTTTTATTTCACATTGCATTGTCTTCGGGTCCTGAACTATGTTCCAAATTTCAAGTACCTAGCTCAACTAGAAGTATCTTAAATGTTCGTTGCAAAATTCCACGACATACACCCATACAAAAAGTGAAGTTAAATAAAAGCTTGTAAAAAGAAAACAATGGAAAGTTACCGTATTTGGACACCCTAATAATAAGGAAAAACAACACAATAACACTAGACTGGTACGAAAAGCCCACGGCATCAGGGAGGCTCATAAATTTCTACTCAAAACACGAAAGGAACATCATTATAAATACTGCCAAAAATTTCATCACAAGAGTTCTCTCGATAAGCGACAAAATATATCATAAGAAAAATATCCCTATTATTAAGCAAATTCTGACGAACAATGATTTTCCTTCCCATTTGACAAATAAACTAATCCACCTCTACCACGTTGGAAATAATTTAGAGAGAACAACGAAAGAACCAACGAATAAAATATATAAATCAATGACATACGTCTCAGGGATAGCAGAGAGAATAAGAAATTCCAGTATATATGACAAAGAAAATTACAACGTCGCGTTCACGTACAAAAATTCACTAAAACGATTCTACAGCAATACAAAGGACAAAATTCCGAAATACGAGAGATCAAACGTGGTATATGAAATCCCATGCAACGGTGACGGGTCCCACGTATGCGAAAAAGTATATGTGGGGACTACTAAATCTAAACTAAAGACAAGGATTTCCGCACATAAGTCCAATATCAAACTACGCAATAATTCTTCGGACAACAAGACGGCCTTGTCATACCATTGCGGCAGTACAGGACATTACCCAGATTTCGATAATGTGGCAATCCTAGACAATGAGAAGCATTATCATAAACGATACACATTGGAAATGTTACATATTTTGAACACCCCTAATAACAAGAGAATTAACTTTAAATCTGACACGGACAACTGCGCTCATGTGTATAGAAATTTAGTACTCAAACACCAACAATTGTCCAAATAAATGTTTGTAGTTACGTACGCATCCCCCATCCAAACCGGTGTTCAACGCGAGCTTCGAGCAACAACAACAAAGAACAGCTGCAGTGATATACACAATTTACGTCTCACTGTTCGTGTTTTCTTATGTATTGTTGTTCCTATATTTTTGTTTACCCTTGCGGTACATTTTTAATTGTTTACATTTTTATGTTATGATGTCTCCAAAATTTGTTTACATTTACGGTACTTTTAATTGTTTACATTTCTATGCTTCGCATTTTTCCCTATTCCACCTTGTTCTAAAGTTTATTGTCAGTCGATCAAACTAAAGCATTAGTGTAAGTTTCGTTTTTTGGTTACATCTAAGAATATGTATCTATACATACATACATATGTATACCTAAATGTAATAATCTGTGTTTATTATTGTTTTCAGTCCTGATGATGACTCCAGGCTGGAGTCGAAATATCGATATTTAATAATAAAAACCAAATTAAACTTAAAAATTTGTGTTTTAAATCTTTAATCGTGGCCTTGAGCTCATAAACAAATATATATAAATAATAATAATACTAATAATAATACTAATAATAATACTAATAATAATAATAATAATAATAATAATAATAATAATAATAATAATAATAATAATAATAATAATAATAATACTAATAATAATAATAATAATAATACTAATAATAATAATAATAATAATAATAATACTAATAATAATAATAATAATAATACTAATAATAATAATAATAATAATAATAATAATAATAATAATAATAATAATAATAATAATAATAATAATAATACTAATAATAATAATAATAATAATAATAATAATAATAATAATAATAATAATAATAATAATAATAATAATAATAATAATAATAATAATAATAATACTAATAATAATACTAATAATAATACTAATAATAATAATAATAATAATAATAATAATAATAATAATAATAATAATAATAATAATAATAATAATAATAATACTAATAATAATACTAATAATAATAATAATAATAATAATAATAATAATAATAATAATAATAATAATAATAATAATAATAATAATAATAATAATAATAATAATAATAATAATAATAATAATAATACTAATACTAATAATAATAATAATAATAATAATAATAATAATAATAATAATAATAATAATAATAATAATAATAATAATAATAATAATAATAATAATAATAATAATAATAATAATAATAATAATAATAATAATAATAATAATAATAATAATAATAATAATAATAATAATAATAATAATAATAATAATAATAATAATAATAATAATAATAATAATAATAATAATAATAATAATAATAATAATAATAATAATAATAATAATAATAATAATAATAATAATAATAATAATAATAATAATAATAATAATAATAATAATAATAATAATAATAATAATAATAATAATAATAATAATAATAATAATAATAATAATAATAATAATAATAATAATAATAATAATAATAATAATAATAATAATAATAATAATAATAATAATAATAATAATAATAATAATAATAATAATAATAATAATAATAATAATAATAATAATAATAATAATAATAATAATAATAATAATAATAATAATAATAATAATAATAATAATAATAATAATAATAATAATAATAATAATAATAATAATAATAATAATAATAATAATAATAATAATAATAATAATAATAATAATAATAATAATAATAATAATAATAATAATAATAATAATAATAATAATAATAATAATAATAATAATAATAATAATAATAATAATAATAATAATAATAATAATAATAATAATAATAATAATAATAATAATAATAATAATAATAATAATAATAATAATAATAATAATAATAATAATAATAATAATAATAATAATAATAATAATAATAATAATAATAATAATAATAATAATAATAATAATAATAATAATAATAATAATAATAATAATAATAATAATAATAATAATAATAATAATAATAATAATAATAATAATAATAATAATAATAATAATAATAATAATAATAATAATAATAATAATAATAATAATAATAATAATAATAATAATAATAATAATAATAATAATAATAATAATAATAATAATAATAATAATAATAATAATAATAATAATAATAATAATAATAATAATAATAATAATAATAATAATAATAATAATAATAATAATAATAATAATAATAATAATAATAATAATAATAATAATAATAATAATAATAATAATAATAATAATAATAATAATAATAATAATAATAATAATAATAATAATAATAATAATAATAATAATAATAATAATAATAATAATAATAATAATAATAATAATAATAATAATAATAATAATAATAATAATAATAATAATAATAATAATAATAATAATAATAATAATAATAATAATAATAATAATAATAATAATAATAATAATAATAATAATAATAATAATAATAATAATAATAATAATAATAATAATAATAATAATAATAATAATAATAATAATAATAATAATAATAATAATAATTTTTTGATGTAGTTTTTTGGCCGTTTTATTGCAATTATATTTATTTGTTTATGAGCTCAAGGCCACGATTAAAGATTTAAAACACAAATTTTTAATTTTAATTTGGTTTTTATTATTAAATATCGATATTACATCATGCAAGCAATAGAAAACAACACCTGCAACAACAAGATACCAACTAAGTTTAATACTAATAATAATAATAATAATAATAATAATAATAATAATAATAATAATAATAATAATAATAATAATACTAATAATAATACTAATAATAATAATAATAATAATAATAATAATAATAATAATAATAATAATAATAATAATAATAATAATAATAATAATAATAATAATAATAATAATAATAATAATAATAATAATAATAATAATAATAATAATAATAATAATAATAATAATAATACTAATACTAATACTAATACTAATACTAATAATAATAATAATAATAATAATAATAATAATAATAATAATAATAATAATAATAATAATAATAATAATAATAATAATAATAATAATAATAATAATAATAATAATAATAATAATAATAATAATAATAATAATAATAATAATAATAATAATAATACTAATAATAATAATAATAATAATAATAATAATAATAATAATAATAATAATAATAATAATAATAATAATAATAATAATAATAATAATAATAATAATAATAATAATAATAATAATAATAATAATAATAATAATAATAATAATAATAATAATAATAATAATAATAATAATAATAATAATAATAATAATAATAATAATAATAATAATAATAATAATAATAATAATAATAATAATAATAATAATAATAATAATAATAATAATAATAATAATAATAATAATAATAATAATAATAATAATAATAATAATAATAATAATAATAATAATAATAATAATAATAATAATAATAATAATAATAATAATAATAATAATAATAATAATAATAATAATAATAATAATAATAATAATAATAATAATAATAATAATAATAATAATAATAATAATAATAATAATAATAATAATAATAATAATAATAATAATAATAATAATAATAATAATAATAATAATAATAATAATAATAATAATAATAATAATAATAATAATAATAATAATAATAATAATAATAATAATAATAATAATAATAATAATAATAATAATAATAATAATAATAATAATAATAATAATAATAATAATAATAATAATAATAATAATAATAATAATAATAATAATAATAATAATAATAATAATAATAATAATAATAATAATAATAATAATAATAATAATAATAATAATAATAATAATAATAATAATAATAATAATAATAATAATAATAATAATAATAATAATAATAATAATAATAATAATAATAATAATAATAATAATAATAATAATAATAATAATAATAATAATAATAATAATAATAATAATAATAATAATAATAATAATAATAATAATAATAATAATAATAATAATAATAATAATAATAATAATAATAATAATAATAATAATAATAATAATAATAATAATAATAATAATAATAATAATAATAATAATAATAATAATAATAATAATAATAATAATAATAATAATAATAATAATAATAATAATAATAATAATAATAATAATAATAATAATAATAATAATAATAATAATAATAATAATAATAATAATAATAATAATAATAATAATAATAATAATAATAATAATAATAATAATAATAATAATAATAATAATAATAATAATAATAATAATAATAATAATAATAATAATAATAATAATAATAATAATAATAATAATAATAATAATAATAATAATAATAATAATAATAATAATAATAATAATAATAATAATAATAATAATAATAATAATAATAATAATAATAATAATAATAATAATAATAATAATAATAATAATAATAATAATAATAATAATAATAATAATAATAATAATAATAATAATAATAATAATAATAATAATAATAATAATAATAATAATAATAATAATAATAATAATAATAATAATAATAATAATAATAATAATAATAATAATAATAATAATAATTTTTTGATGTAGTTTTTTGGCCGTTTTATTGCAATTATATTTATTTGTTTATGAGCTCAAGGCCACGATTAAAGATTTAAAACACAAATTTTTAATTTTAATTTGGTTTTTATTATTAAATATCGATATTACATCATGCAAGCAATAGAAAACAACACCTGCAACAACAAGATACCAACTAAGTTTTCCAACAAAGTGTCCACTTTCATCGACAAATTACAGGTAAAGCTGGTAAATATCATCATCGAAATTAAGCACGAAATATACAGACAAAAACAAAAAGAGGTAAATAGGCTGGAAAAATTAATAAAACAACAAATTGACATACAGGACACAAAAGCGTTGTTCGAAAGTGAGAAATTATTAACAGACAAGCTCAGAGAAATAGTTAAAAACAGACAAAAAAAAAGAAATACGAAAACTTGAGAGCAACCCATAAACAACTATGGAACATTAGGGTGGTACCAAAATGGTTTTGCAATAAAACAAATGTCAACATACCAACAGACTCCCAATGGCTTCTATCTCTTGGTCCGAAGTTCGCTTTACCGATAGAGAATAAGAACTTTCCACTGTTTAAATTTATAGCAGACGGTGAAAATTGCATACAAACAATAAAGGATAAAGAAAAACAAGAAATAGAAAGAAACAACTTGACGACAATAATACGTGATCACCTGAAGAAAAAAACAACAACTACTGCTAGGGAAAAATTCTTGATCAATACATTATATTCCACGCAAAAGTTTTTGAATAACAACAGACAGATTTTGGTTTTAAATGCGGACAAAGGAAATGTAACAGTATTAATGGACATATACGAATACGAGTCGAAAATGAAAACATTAGTTAATGATATCACTACGTACAGAGTGCTAAGACGTGATTCCACAAACAAACTACAGGATAAGAATAATGATATAGTGGAAAGAATGTACAAAAATAAAGTTATTGATTTAAGTGAAAGGAACCAACTTATATGTAAAACGGCCAACCCGCCGAGAATATACGGTGTGCCGAAAATTCACAAGGAAGGCACTCCTCTCAGGCCTATTTGTTCGTCCGTCAATTCACCGTCCTACAATCTATGTAAATATCTAACAAACATCCTTAGAAATTTGACCAAGTCCTCCAAATATAATGTCAAAGATGCAGTGGAATTCAAAAATAAGGTTGGAGGTTCATATATATATGATGACGAGATTTTAGTGTCATTAGATGTTGTATCGTTGTTCCCTAGTGTCCCAGTTGATTTGTCCATAGAAATTATATCCTCAAGATGGGAGGAGATCCGGAAACATACATCTATGACGAAGGAATTATTCCTAACAATTCTAAAATTTTGCATAAAAGAGAATTCGTATTTCAAATATAATAACAAAATATATGAGCAGAGATCAGGGATGCCAATGGGTTCGCCGGCTTCCCCCATAATAGCTGACATATTTATGGAAGATTTACTTACTAAGTTCGAAAGAGACTCTGTCAGCAAGCCTAGATTACTTACAAAATATGTTAATGATTTATTTACAATAGTCAAAACAGAAGAAGCCGATACGCTGCTGAATACATTGAACAATTACAATAGATCGGTGAAGTTTACAATAGAAAAAACAAAGTAAAACAAATTTTTTAAAAAAGCTTTTATTTATTATTAATATAACAATTTACTAAAAAGGAAAAAAATAATTTTTTTATATTTTTGGACAAGATTTATATTAGTCCTTAGTTCATTTGGATCTTAATTTCAATCTAAACATACATTTAACGTATTTCTTCAAAGCATTTCTGTATATGTATCAACATAAATAAAAGCGCGGGTGCTCTTTACGTAATGCATATCTTACGTAATTGGAATTTAAAGTTTTTATCGCTTCCTTCCATTTCACCAATACGGTTTTATAACATGAATATGTAAATGAACTAAGGACTAATATAAATCTTGTTCAAAAATATAAAAAAATTATTTTTTTCCTTTTTAGTAAATTGTTATATTAATATTAAATAAAAGCTTTTTTAAAAAATTTTTTTTACTTTGTTTTATTTTTGCCTTTTTAGTTTTACAATGCATATTACATCTAATATCTGGTTTTACTATACTCTTTTGTGAATAGATTACTTCGTAATACGTGTTCAAAATAGGAACAAATCTGGTTCATAAATACTAATTTTCTAAATATCTTGACACTAGCGCCAACTAGCGGCGATTTATTTCCACGGATATATTTACTTTCTCATAGGCAATATATATACCGAATATGAACAAATTCGGTCGGTAAATACGAATTTTACAAATATCTTGACACCAGCGCCACCTAGCGGCGATTTTTTTCCTCGGATGTATTTACTTTCTCATAGGCAATATATATACCGAATATGAACAAATTCGGTCGGTAAATACGAATTTTACAAATATCTTGACACCAGCGCCACCTAGCGGCGATTTTTTTCCACAGATGTATTTACTTTCTCATAGGCAATATATATACCGAATATGAACAAATTCGGTCGGTAAATACGAATTTTACAAATATCTTGACACCAGCGCCACCTAGCGGCGATTTTTTTCCTCGGATGTATTTACTTTCTCATAGGCAATATATATACCGAATATGAACAAATTCGGTCGGTAAATACGAATTTTACAAATATCTCGACACCAGCGCCATCTATCGGATTTTTTTTTATTTCACATTGCATTGTCTTCGGGTCCTGAACTATGTTCCAAATTTCAAGTACCTAGCTCAACTAGAAGTATCTTAAATGTTCGTTGCAAAATTCCACGACATACACCCATACAAAAAGTGAAGTTAAATAAAAGCTTGTAAAAAGAAAACAATGGAAAGTTACCGTATTTGGACACCCTAATAATAAGGAAAAACAACACAATAACACTAGACTGGTACGAAAAGCCCACGGCATCAGGGAGGCTCATAAATTTCTACTCAAAACACGAAAGGAACATCATTATAAATACTGCCAAAAATTTCATCACAAGAGTTCTCTCGATAAGCGACAAAATATATCATAAGAAAAATATCCCTATTATTAAGCAAATTCTGACGAACAATGATTTTCCTTCCCATTTGACAAATAAACTAATCCACCTCTACCACGTTGGAAATAATTTAGAGAGAACAACGAAAGAACCAACGAATAAAATATATAAATCAATGACATACGTCTCAGGGATAGCAGAGAGAATAAGAAATTCCAGTATATATGACAAAGAAAATTACAACGTCGCGTTCACGTACAAAAATTCACTAAAACGATTCTACAGCAATACAAAGGACAAAATTCCGAAATACGAGAGATCAAACGTGGTATATGAAATCCCATGCAACGGTGACGGGTCCCACGTATGCGAAAAAGTATATGTGGGGACTACTAAATCTAAACTAAAGACAAGGATTTCCGCACATAAGTCCAATATCAAACTACGCAATAATTCTTCGGACAACAAGACGGCCTTGTCATACCATTGCGGCAGTACAGGACATTACCCAGATTTCCATAATGTGGCAATCCTAGACAATGAGAAGCATTATCATAAACGATACACATTGGAAATGTTACATATTTTGAACACCCCTAATAACAAGAGAATTAACTTTAAATCTGACACGGACAACTGCGCTCATGTGTATAGAAATTTAGTACTCAAACACCAACAATTGTCCAAATAAATGTTTGTAGTTACGTACGCATCCCCCATCCAAACCGGTGTTCAACGCGAGCTTCGAGCAACAACAACAAAGAACAGCTGCAGTGATATACACAATTTACGTCTCACTGTTCGTGTTTTCTTATGTATTGTTGTTCCTATATTTTTGTTTACCCTTGCGGTACATTTTTAATTGTTTACATTTCTATGCTTCGCATTTTTCCATATTCCACCTTGTTCTAAAGTTTATTGTCAGTCGATCAAACTAAAGCATTAGTGTAAGTTTCGTTTTTTGGTTACATCTAAGAATATGTATCTATACATACATACATATGTATACCTAAATGTAATAATCTGTGTTTATTATTGTTTTCAGTCCTGATGATGACTCCAGGCTGGAGTCGAAATATCGATATTTAATAATAAAAACCAAATTAAACTTAAAAATTTGTGTTTTAAATCTTTAATCGTGGCCTTGAGCTCATAAACAAACAAATAAATATAATAATAATAATAATAATAATAATAATAATAATAATAATAATAATAATAATAATAATAATAATAATAATAATAATAATAATAATAATAATAATAATAATAATAATAATAATAATAATAATAATAATAATAATAATAATAATAATAATAATAATAATAATAATAATAATAATAATAATAATAATAATAATAATAATAATAATAATAATAATAATAATAATAATAATAATAATAATAATAATAATAATAATAATAATAATAATAATAATAATAATAATAATAATAATAATAATAATAATAATAATAATAATAATAATAATAATAATAATAATAATAATAATAATAATAATAATAATAATAATAATAATAATACTAATAATAATAATAATAATAATAATAATAATAATAATAATAATAATAATAATAATAATAATAATAATAATAATAATAATAATACTAATAATAATAATAATAATAATAATAATAATAATAATAATAATAATAATAATAATAATAATAATAATAATAATAATAATAATAATAATAATAATAATAATAATACTAATAATAATAATAATAATAATAATACTAATAATAATAATAATAATAATAATAATAATAATAATAATAATAATAATAATAATAATAATAATAATAATAATAATAATAATAATAATAATAATAATAATAATAATAATAATAATACTAATAATAATAATAATAATAATAATAATAATAATAATAATAATAATAATAATAATAATAATACTAATAATAATAATAATAATAATACTAATAATAATACTAATAATAATAATAATACTAATAATAATAATAATAATAATACTAATAATAATACTAATAATAATAATAATAATAATAATAATACTAATAATAATAATAATAATAATAATAATAATAATAATAATAATAATAATAATAATAATAATAATAATAATAATAATAATAATAATAATACTAATAATAATAATAATACTAATACTAATAATAATAATAATAATAATACTAATAATAATACTAATAATAATAATAATAATAATAATAATACTAATAATAATAATAATAATAATAATAATAATAATAATAATAATAATAATAATAATAATAATAATAATAATAATAATAATAATAATAATAATAATAATAATAATAATAATAATAATAATAATAATAATAATAATAATAATAATAATAATAATAATATTAATAATAATAATAATAATAATAATAATAATAATAATAATAATAATAATAATAATAATAATAATAATAATAATAATAATAATAATAATAATAATAATAATAATAATAATAATAATAATAATAATAATAATAATAATAATAATAATAATAATAACAATAATAATAATAATAATAATAATAATAATAATAATAATAATAATAATAATAATAATAATAATAATAATAATAATAATAATAACAATAATAATAATAATAATAATAATAATAATAATAATAATAATAATAATAATAATAATAATAATAATAATAATAATAATAATAATAATAATAATAATAATAACAATAATAATAATAATAATAATAATAATAACAATAATAATAATAATAATAATAATAATAATAATAATAATAATAATAATAATAATAATAATAATAATAATAATAATAATAATAATAATAATAATAATAATAATAATAATAATAATAATAATAATAATAATAATAATAATAATAATAATAATAATAATAATAATAATAATAATAATAATAATAATAATAATAATAATAATAATAATAATAATAATAATAATAATAATAATAATAATAATAATAATAATAATAATAATAATAATAATAATAATAATAATAATAATAATAATAATAATAATAATAATAATAATAATAATAATAATAATAATAATAATAATAATAATAATAATAATAATAATAATAATAATAATAATAATAATAATAATAATAATAATAATAATAATAATAATAATAATAATAATAATAATAATAATAATAATAATAATAATAATAATAATAATAATAATAATAATAATAATAATAATAATAATAATAATAATAATAATAATAATAATAATAATAATAATAATAATAATAATAATAATAATAATAATAATAATAATAATAATAATAATAATAATAATAATAATAATAATAATAATAATAATAATAATAATAATAATAATAATAATAATAATAATAATAATAATTATTATAATAATAATAATAATAATAATAATAATAATAATAATAATAATAATAATAATAATAATAATAATAATAATAATAATAATAATAATAATAATAATAATAATAATAATAATAATAATAATAATAATAATAATAATAATAATAATAATAATAATAATAATAATAATAATAATAATAATAATAATAATAATAATAATAATAATAATAATAATAATAATAATAATAATAATAATAATAATAATAATAATAATAATAATAATACTAATAATAATAATAATAATAATAATACTAATAATAATAATAATAATAATAATAATAATAATAATAATAATAATAATAATAATAATAATAATAATAATAATAATAATAATAATAATAATAATAATAATAATAATAATAATAATAATAATAATAATACTAATAATAATAATAATAATAATAATAATAATAATAATAATAATAATAATACTAATAATAATAATAATAATAATACTAATAATAATACTAATAATAATAATAATACTAATAATAATAATAATAATAATACTAATAATAATACTAATAATAATAATAATAATAATAATAATACTAATAATAATAATAATAATAATAATAATAATAATAATAATAATAATAATACTAATAATAATAATAATACTAATAATAATAATAATAATAATACTAATAATAATACTAATAATAATAATAATAATAATAATAATACTAATAATAATAATAATAATAATAATAATAATAATAATAATAATAATAATAATAATAATAATAATAATAATAATAATAATAATAATAATAATAATAATAATAATAATAATAATAATAATAATAATAATAATAATAATAATAATAATAATAATAATAATAATAATAATAATAATAATAATAATAATAATAATAATAATAATAATAATAATAATAATAATAATAATAATAATAATAATAATAATAATAATAATAATAATAATAATAATAATAATAATAATAATAATAATAATAATAATAATAATAATAATAATAACAATAACAATAATAATAATAATAATAATAATAATAATAATAATAATAATAATAATAATAATAATAATAATAATAATAATAATAATAATAATAATAATAACAATAATAATAATAATAATAATAATAATAATAATAATAACAATAATAATAATAATAATAATAATAATAATAATAATAATAATAATAATAATAACAATAATAATAATAATAATAATAATAATAATAATAACAATAATAATAATAATAATAATAATAATAATAATAATAATAATAATAATAATAATAATAATAACAAGTAAGGAAGCCTAAGTTCGAGTGGAATCGAACATTAGATACTCAGCTGTATGCTTTCATTGTTTGTTTGCGTTTGATGGAAACACGGTGCACTTAATATAAAGCGAGTGCTGCATAAAGTGGGCGTAGTCACGCCCATTTTCTAAATTTTTATCAGTCATCCAACTAAGCATATCAATATTATACTTTGTGCAAAATTTAATTCCTTTATGACTTCTAGTTACAAAGATGTCATGTTACAAATTCCCAAAGGGTGTTCCAGAAATATCTTTCTTAAAAAGTAGGCGTGGTCATAAACCGATTTCAATAAATTTTTGCGTGTCTATTAACACAAGTTATAAAAGTGTATAAACCAAGTTTCGTCATAATATCTCAATTATTTGTCGAGTTATAGGCTAAGAAATCTCGTATATCCCTTTGTGTAAAAAGAGGCGGTGCCACGCCCATTTTCCAAAATTTTTCTATTTGTTGTTTCCGGTCTATTGTGGAAGTCATGCCACAAAATTTCAATGACAGATCTTTATAGTTGACAGAGATATCGCTTAAAATGTTTTTATTAGGCCCCTTTATAGTTCTCATATATAAAAGTGGGCGTGGTCGTCAACCGATTTCGCTAAAATTTTGAGCGTGTATTACCACAAGTAATGAAAGTGTACACACCAAGTTTCGTCATTATATATAAATTATTTGTTGAGTTATGGGCTCAGAAATCTCGTATATTCCTGTTTATAAAAAGAGGCGGTGCCACGCCCATTTTCCAAAATTTTTGTGTTTTTCGTTTTATGTCCGCAGTTGGACTTACGCGACAAAATTTCAATGATAGATCTTTATATTTGACAGAGATATCGCTTAAAATGTTTTTATTAGGTCACTTTGTAATATACATATATAAAAGTGGGCGTGGCCGTCAACCGATTTTAACTATTTTCCGTCCAAACGTATGCCTAAGTAAGTAAATCACGCGTACCAAATTTCATCGATATATCTTCAACGGTTTCTGAGTTATGACTCATAAAACTTGAAATGTTTGCCCCTTAATAAGTGGGCGTGGCACCGCCCATTTTCCAAAATTTCACCATATTTCTTCATAAGGGCCTGAGCTCAATACGTGGGTAAAATTTTATCACTCCAGCTCTATTAGTGACTGAGATACAAAATTTCCGATTTTTACTATATAGGGGAGGTGGGCGTGGTCATGGTCCGATTTCGCCCATTTTCAATACCATCCGTTCCTGCCTTGATACCAACTTACATTTCAAATTTCATCAAAATATCTCAATTTTTGCTCGAGTTATCGTGCTCACAGACGGACAGACGGACAGACGGACAGACGGACAGACGGACAGACGGACAGACGGACGGACATGGCTCAATCGATTTCTCTTTTCACCCTGATCATTTTGATATATATAAGTCTATATCTATCTCGATTATTTCATTCTGTTACAATCCACCGTTAGGAAATCAAAACTATAATACTCTGTGTACTAGTACAGCTGAGTATAATAATAATAATAATAATAATAATAATAATAATAATAATAATAATAATAATAATAATAATAATAATAATAATAATAATAATAATAATAATAATAATAATAATAATAATAATAATAATAATAATAATAATAATAATAATAATAATAATAATAATAATAATAATAATAATAATAATAATAATAATAATAATAATAATAATAATAATAATAATAATAATAATAATAATAATAATAATAATAATAATAATAATAATAATAATAATAATAATAATAATAATAATAATAATAATAATAATAATAATAATAATAATAATAATAATAATAATAATAATAATAATAATAATAATAATAATAATAATAATAATAATAATAATAATAATAATAATAATAATAATAATAATAATAATAATAATAATAATAATAATAATAATAATAATAATAATAATAATAATAATAATAATAATAATAATAATAATAATAATAATAATAATAATAATAATAATAATAATAATAATAATAATAATAATAATAATAATAATAATAATAATAATAATAATAATAATAATAATAATAATAATAATAATAATAATAATAATAATAATAATAATAATAATAATAATAATAATAATAATAATAATAATAATAATAATAATAATAATAATAATAATAATAATAATAATAATAATAATAATAAT
>CAUIJX010000045.1:0-7500 GCA_960531455.1 Urophora cardui
TATTTGTTCATTCATGTAGGGCTATTTTCCATAATTTTTCATAATTAAAAAGATTTTTGTTTGCAAAGTTTAATATAAAAAAATATAAATAAAATACATATACATACATATATATGTATATATATACAGTGTACATATGCTGATGACAAGGTTCGATTTCCAACCCCCAAATTTTCAATTGGATTAAAGGGTTGATATGAAGCAATTGATCTGTGTTCGATATGCAAACTTCTTTATTGCTTTTCTTGGCAAATTTTCATAATTTTCCATTGGGATTTTTTGGAGAAAATTTGAAGAATCGTTTTTTTTGTGAAAATAAAATCATACAAAACATGTGTGTGTGTAAATAACAACACAAATTTTCTTAACTATTATCTAATACCAATTGCCGTCGGCATTTCATACTTTTCTACTTTCGTGCAAAAGCATCAATCCATATGTACATATGTATGTGCATGCAAAAATATACGTACACATGTGCATACATATTCCATACGCAAACTCCTCAAATCTTGCGTTCATCCATATGTACAAATATGTGTGCTATCCAAAAACAAAAACTATTGTCCACCAAACTTATAAAAATCCAACAATAACAATTTCATTCATAAACGCAATCGCAAAAAATCAAATGAAAAGTGGCAACGTTGTCCTCGAGCAAATAGACGACAATTTCAATAATTTTTCTGGTCCAACTCGACTTCACATAAATTCATAGGCAAGAGGACAAGGTGACAAGGGACAATCACTTTGCACAAATCGAAGCAATTTTGCTAAATTTCAATTTGAGTTGAAGTCACTGAGCATGCGGGCAATGCAAAAGTGATAAACCTCGCGCACAAGGGCAATGGTTCAACACCTGCAAGCATAGGTAAATGCGATTCATACGAACAACCGCGGCCACATACAGTAATCGGACCTGCGCACTGGCAGCAGCGCTTTCATAGCGGTTTTCGTTGAACAGAAAGAACAACCGACAACCTTTCGTTGTTTGATCGCCACGGAGAAGTCAAAGCTTGTGAAAAAAATGAATACAAACATACAAATGGAGATCTGTGTACATGTCGCTTATACTAGTGTGTGTGTCTATTCTTGTTGCTGTTGCTGCCATACTGACCGTGCGCAGCGTAAGACCAATCTACCACACCGATTACTGTATGTGGCCGCGGTTGTTCGTATGAATCGCATTTACCTATGCTTGCAGGTGTTGAACCATTGCCCTTGTGCGCGAGGTTTATCACTTTTGCATTGCCCGCATGCTCAGTGACTTGAACTCAAATTGAAATTTAGCAAAATTGCTTCGATTTGTGCAAAGTGATTGTCCCTTGTCACCTTGTCCTCTTGCCAATGAATTTATGTGAAGTCGAGTTGGACCAGAAAAATTATTGAAATTGTCGTCTATTTGCTCGAGGACAACGTTGCCACTTTTCATTTGATTTTTTGCGATTGCGTTTATGAATGAAATTGTTATTGTTGGATTTTTATAAGTTTGGTGGACAATAGTTTTTGTTTTTGGATAGCACACATATTTGTACATATGGATGAACGCAAGATTTGAGGAGTTTGCGTATGGAATATGTATGCACATGTGTACGTATATTTTTGCATGCACATACATATGTACATATGGATTGATGCTTTTGCACGAAAGTAGAAAAGTATGAAATGCCGACGGCAATTGGTATTAGATAACACTACCCGACAAAATTTCAAAAATTTTCATATCCTCGACATTTGATACATGATTCCTATGTAGAATTTTCTGCTGATTCCAAATATGTAATCAGATGGTTCAAAAGTAGAACAATTTTCGAGATATTTTGAAATTTCAGTTTTTGAGATAAGAAAAAAAAGTAGGATTACTTTTTAGTCAATATCTCCGCCATTACCGTCTCGATTTTTACGTTATGTAATTTTGTTTTGAAAGGATGAAATACCCTTTCCGACAAAGCCAAAATAATTAAAATCGACGTTAAATTGACGGAGTTATAGCTATCAATAGATTTTTTTTTATGAAAATTTTCAGTTTTTTTTTCCGACATTCATATACTTTTTTGTAATTTTTTTAAAGAAATATTAAATATCCTCCTGGTTTCACACTTTGAGTCAACAGCCTATTTCTTAGTGAACATTTTGGCACTTTCCGGATTATAATACGTAGAAAAATTACAATGCTATAAGAGATTTAATGGAAAAACCTATGTTTATTTTTTATCACAATCTTGTACTTAACCTCCATTTTTTTATTTTTATGTATATTAAAAGTGTTTAAATGTTGATAGTTTTCGCCGTTTTGATACATTTTGTTCTTCTCGAAGAAGGAACCAGCAAAAATGGCTCATCATTCAATGTCCCTGACATTCCAATGGCCTTGGTATCGCAATCCCATGTTTTTTTTTTTATTTCTCCGTGAGAACGCTCACCGTTGTAAAAGTCATCACATATATGAAGATTATGTTGAGAGGGTTTCGGGACAATTTTTTTTTACACCACGAAATACCGCGAAAAAATTTTTTTTTTTTTTGCAACTTTTTTATTTGACATCCGATTTGTAAAATTGATATGTCATTATTTTAGTCTGGTGGAGTTCTATATATCGCTCTAATATCCTTTTGAGCTATGAAGTCGTTTTCACATAGTTGGGTCACCTAACCAAGTTTTTCGTCTATAAAATATCCTTTTCGTTTCACCTGAAAAAAATCGCTAAAAATAAAGTACTAATGGGATCTTGGTAACATTACGCTTAAAGTGTTTGCAATTTAATAGGATAATTTTTAAAAATAAATCTTTTGCTGATTTTCCCAACTTCTTATAAAAAAAAACCTATTTTCAAAATCAAAATTAAAAAAAAATTGCAAAAAATCCACAAAATTTTGACTTTGACCAGCTATGGCTCAGTGAGTTTTTACTCAACCACCACAAGTTGTATGTCGTTAAAAGCGTATTTTAATTACGTTTAGAACGAGGTACGGTTAGCTGTTATCGGACATGCAACTTTAGCGAAAAATATTTTTGAATTAAGTGATAACCAAAAAACACAAAATTGCCGTTATCTCAAAAGCCTAACCGTGCAAAAAATAAAACTAAATAGTTTTGAGCTCACGGGGCCCATGCCAATTTTTCCCTATACCCCGATTTCTTGGTATTTTTTGCTGTAAACTAGTGTTAATGTTATAGTGGTTTACATTTGCCAGATTTGGAAGTTCAATGAAAATATAAATATAGGTTTCTTCACTTAATCTCTTATAACTTTGCCATTTTTCCACAGATTATAATCCGGAAAGTGCCAAAATGTTCACTAAGAAATAGGTTATTGACTCAAAATGTGAAACCAGGAGGATATTTAATATTTCTTAAAAAAATTACAAAATAGAAGATGAATTTCGAAAAAAAAACTGAAAATTTTATAAAAAAAATTTTTTTTGTTCGCCATAACTCCGTCACTTTAACGGCGATTTCAATTATTTTTGCTTTGCTGGAAAGGGTATTTCATCCTCTCAAAAGAAAATTAAATAACGTAAAAATCGAGACGGTAATGGCGGAGATATTGACAGATGAGTAATCATACTTTTTTTCTTAGCCCAAAAACAGAAATTTCAAAATATCTCGAAAACTGTTCTACTTTTGAGCCATCTGATTACATATTTGGAATCAGCAGAAAATTCTACATAGGAATCATCTATCAAATGTCGAGGATATTTTTTTTGTCGGGTAGTGTAATTAGTTAAGAAAATTTGTGTTGTTATTTACACACACACATGTTTTGTATGATTTTTATTTTTCACAAAAAACCGATTCTTCAATTTTCTCCAAAAATCCCAATGGAAAATTATGAAAATTTGCCAAGAAAAGCAATAAAGAAGTTTGCATATCGAACACAGATCAATTGCTTCATATCAACCCTTTAATCCAATTGAAAATTTGGGGGTTGGAAATCGAACCTTGTCATCAGCATATGTACACTGTATATATATACATATATATGTATGTATATGTATTTTATTTATATTTTTTTTATATTAAACTTTGCAAACAAAAATCTTTTTAATTATGAAAAATTATGGAAAATAGCCCTACATGAATGAACAAATAGAAAATTTGCTTATCAACCAGCAATCACTTCACTCATACAGCAATTCGCTCAATTGCAAAAATCGTGTTTCACTCGCTTTTATGAGTGAACGATGTCGGTAAGGTGGAGCGATGTGGTGAATTTACCCATCTCGGATCTACAAATTTTCATGTTAAATTTCGGATTTAACATTTGCACCTTCTCTATAATTTACATTCTCTGGCAAAACCAACAATCGATTTCAACAATAGTAACAAGCAATGCAAGCAGCGACGTTGATGTTAATGAGCAGATGTGTATACCATTAACAGAATGTAATTTTGAAAATACATGCGAGGTCGATAACGTAGTGGAAGCCGCACATAATGATAATCCACCAAATGAAAGCGAAGACGAGTTCGAGTCAGCAGAAGAAAATTCAAATGAAGAAAGAAGAGGTCCAGGTAGGCCAAGAATAATTCGAACTGGTGGGGTTGGTAGACCAAAAAAGGCTTATAATATATTAAGTTTAATGCGTGCTGAAAATATTAAAATACCTGATACGGTAGAAGAAGCGCTAAACAGTGAGTTAGCAGATGAATGGTACAAAGCCATGCAGGCTGAATATAAAGCATTATTAAAAAACGAAACGTGGGAGCTTGTGGTACTTCCAAAGGGTGAAAGTGTTGTACGAAACAAATGGGTATTCACTGTTAAGAAAGATAATGAGGGTAAAGTTGAGCGTTTTAAAGCAAGGCTTATTATTATTATTACTATTATTATTATTATTATTATTATTATTATTATTATTATTATTATTATTATTATTATTATTATTATTATTATTATTATTATTATACTCAGCTGTACTAGTACACAGAGTATTATAGTTTTAATCACATAACGGTGGATTGTAACAGAATGAAATAATCGAGATAGATATAGACTTATATATATCAAAATGATCAGGGTGAAAAGAGAAATCGATTGAGCCATGTCCGTCCGTCCGTCCGTCCGTCTGTCCGTCCGTCCGTCTGTCCGTCTGTCCGTCCGTCTGTAAACACTCTGACTCGCGCAAAAATTGACATTTTTTGATGAAATTTGAAATGCAAGTTGGTATCGAGACTGGGACGGTTGGTATTGAAAATAGGTGAAATCGGACCATGACCACGCCCACTTTTCCTATATAGAAAAAATCGGAAATTTGGTATCTCAGTCACTAATATAGCTGGAGCGATGAAATTTTACCCACGTGTTGAGCTCAGGCCCCTATGAAGAAATTTGATGAAATTTTGGAAAATGGGCGGTGCCACGCCCACTTATTAAGGGTCAAACATGGAAAGTTTTATATGTCATAACTCAGAAACCATTAAAGATATATCGATGAAATTTGGTATGCGTGATTTACTTACTTAGCCAAACATTTGGACGGAAAATAGTTAAAATCGGTTGACGGCCACGCCCACTTTTATATATGGGTATTATGAAGTGACCCAATAAAAACATTTTAAGCGGTATCTCTGTCAAATATAAAGATATATCACTGAAATTTTGTCGCATGAGTCTAACTATAGACATAAAACAGAAAACAAAAAGTTTTGAAAAATGGGCGGTGCCACGCCCACTTCATAAGGGACAAACATTGAAAGTTTTATGAGTCATAACTCAGAAACCGTTGAAGATATATCGCTGAAATTTGGTGTGCGTAATATACTTACTTAGGAAAATGTTTGGACTAAAAATTGTCAAAATCGGTTGACGACCACGCCCACTTTTATATATGGGTATTATGAAGTGACCCAATAAAAACATTTTAAGCGATATCTCTGTCAAATATAAAGATATATCATTGAAATTTTATGGCAAGAGTCCAACTATGGACATAAAACGAAAAACACAAAAATTTTGGAAAATGGGCGTGGCACCGCCTCTTTTTAGAAGCAGGAATATACTAGATTTCTGAGCCCATAACTCGACAAATAATTGATATATTATGACAAAACTTGGTGTGTACACTTTTATTACTTGTGGTAATATATGTTCAAAATTTTTTAGCGAAATCGGTTGACGACCACGCCCACTTTTATATATTGGTATTATAAAGTGGCCTAATAAAAACATTTTAAGCGATATCTTTGTCAAATATAAAGATATATCATTGAAATTTTATGGCAAGAGTCCAACTATGGACATAAAACGAAAAACACAAAAATTTTGGAAAATGGGCGTGGCACCGCCTCTTTTTAGAAGCAGGAATATACTAGATTTCTGAGCCCATAACTCGACAAATAATTGATATATTATGACAAAACTTGGTGTGTACACTTTTATTACTTGTGGTAATATATGTTCAAAATTTTTTAGCGAAATCGGTTGACGACCACGCCCACTTTTATATATTGGTATTATAAAGTGGCCTAATAAAAACATTTTAAGCGATATCTTTGTCAAATATAAAGGCAATTCATTGAAATTTTGTGGCATGAGTTCCACAATAGACCGGAAACAAAAAGTATAAAAATTTTGGAAAATGGGCGTGGCACCGCCTCTTTTTGGACAAAGGGATATACGAGATTTCTTAGCCTATAACTCGACAAATAATTGAGATATTATGACGAAACTTGGTTTATACACTTTTATAACTTGTGTTAATAGACATGCAAAAATTTATTCGAATCGGTTTATGACCACGCCTACTTTTTAACAAAGATATTTCTGGAATACCCTTTGGGAATTTGTAACGTGACATCTTTGTAACTAGAAGTCAAAAAGGAATGAAATTTTGCACAAAGAATAATATTCATATGCTTAGTGGGATGACAGATAAAAGTGTTGAAAATAGGCGTGGTTACGCCCACTTTATGCAGCACTCGCTTTATATAAAATCCATCAAACGAAACAAGCAATGAAAACATACAGCTGAGTATCTATTGTTCGATTCCACTCGAACTTAGGCTTCCTTACTTGTTATTATTATTATTATTATTATTATTATTATTATTATTATTATTATTATTATTATTATTATTATTATTATTATTATTATTATTATTATTATTATTATTATTATTATTATTATTATTATTATTATTATTATTATTATTATTATTATTATTATTATTATTATTATTATTATTATTATTATTATTATTATTATTATTATTATTATTATTATTATTATTATTATTATTATTATTATTATTATTATTATTATTATTATTATTATTATTATTATTATTATTATTATTATTATTATTATTATTATTATTATTATTATTATTATTATTATTATTATTATTATTATTATTATTATTATTATTATTATTATTATTATTATTATTATTATTATTATTATTATTATTATTATTATTATTATTATTATTATTATTATTATTATTATTATTATTATTATTATTATTATTATTATTATTATTATTATTATTATTATT
>CAUIJX010000045.1:12500-15000 GCA_960531455.1 Urophora cardui
TGATGACAAGGTTCGATTTCCAACCCCCAAATTTTCAATTGGATTAAAGGGTTGATATGAAGCAATTGATCTGTGTTCGATATGCAAACTTCTTTATTGCTTTTCTTGGCAAATTTTCATAATTTTCCATTGGGATTTTTGGAGAAAATTTGAAGAATCGGTTTTTTTGTGAAAAATAAAAATCATACAAAACATGTGTGTGTGTAAATAACAACACAAATTTTCTTAACTAATTATCTAATACCAATTGCCGTCGGCATTTCATACTTTTCTACTTTCGTGCAAAAGCATCAATCCATATGTACATATGTATGTGCATGCAAAAATATACGTACACATGTGCATACATATTCCATACGCAAACTCCTCAAATCTTGCGTTCATCCATATGTACAAATATGTGTGCTATCCAAAAACAAAAACTATTGTCCACCAAACTTATAAAAATCCAACAATAACAATTTCATTCATAAACGCAATCGCAAAAAATCAAATGAAAAGTGGCAACGTTGTCCTCGAGCAAATAGACGACAATTTCAATAATTTTTCTGGTCCAACTCGACTTCACATAAATTCATAGGCAAGAGGACAAGGTGACAAGGGACAATCACTTTGCACAAATCGAAGCAATTTTGCTAAATTTCAATTTGAGTTGAAGTCACTGAGCATGCGGGCAATGCAAAAGTGATAAACCTCGCGCACAAGGGCAATGGTTCAACACCTGCAAGCATAGGTAAATGCGATTCATACGAACAACCGCGGCCACATACAGTAATCGGACCTGCGCACTGGCAGCAGCGCTTTCATAGCGGCTTTCGTTGAACAGAAAGAACAACCGACAACCTTTCGTTGTTTGATCGCCACGGAGAAGTCAAAGCTTGTGAAAAAAATGAATACAAACATACAAATGTCGCTTATACTAGTGTGTGTGTCTATTCTTGTTGCTGTTGCTGCCATACTGACCGTGCGCAGCGTAAGACCAATCTACCACACCGATTACTGTATGTGGCCGCGGTTGTTCGTATGAATCGCATTTACCTATGCTTGCAGGTGTTGAACCATTGCCCTTGTGCGCGAGGTTTATCACTTTTGCATTGCCCGCATGCTCAGTGACTTGAACTCAAATTGAAATTTAGCAAAATTGCTTCGATTTGTGCAAAGTGATTGTCCCTTGTCACCTTGTCCTCTTGCCAATGAATTTATGTGAAGTCGAGTTGGACCAGAAAAATTATTGAAATTGTCGTCTATTTGCTCGAGGACAACGTTGCCACTTTTCATTTGATTTTTTGCGATTGCGTTTATGAATGAAATTGTTATTGTTGGATTTTTATAAGTTTGGTGGACAATAGTTTTTGTTTTTGGATAGCACACATATTTGTACATATGGATGAACGCAAGATTTGAGGAGTTTGCGTATGGAATATGTATGCACATGTGTACGTATATTTTTGCATGCACATACATATGTACATATGGATTGATGCTTTTGCACGAAAGTAGAAAAGTATGAAATGCCGACGGCAATTGGTATTAGATAATTAGTTAAGAAAATTTGTGTTGTTATTTACACACACACATGTTTTGTATGATTTTTATTTTTCACAAAAAACCGATTCTTCAAATTTTCTCCAAAAATCCCAATGGAAAATTATGAAAATTTGCCAAGAAAAGCAATAAAGAAGTTTGCATATCGAACACAGATCAATTGCTTCATATCAACCCTTTAATCCAATTGAAAATTTGGGGGTTGGAAATCGAACCTTGTCATCAGCATATGTACACTGTATATATATACATATATATGTATGTATATGTATTTTATTTATATTTTTTTTATATTAAACTTTGCAAACAAAAATCTTTTTAATTATGAAAAATTATGGAAAATAGCCCTACATGAATGAACAAATAGAAAATTTGCTTATCAACCAGCAATCACTTCACTCATACAGCAATTCGCTCAATTGCAAAAATCGTGTTTCACTCGCTTTTATGAGTGAACGATGTCGGTAAGGTGGAGCGATGTGGTGAATTTACCCATCTCGGATCTACAAATTTTCATGTTAAATTTCGGATTTAACATTTGCACCTTCTCTATAATTTACATTCTCTGGCAAAACCAACAATCGATTTCAACAATAGTAACAAGCAATGCAAGCAGCGACGTTGATGTTAATGAGCAGATGTGTATACCATTAACAGAATGTAATTTTGAAAATACATGCGAGGTCGATAACGTAGTGGAAGCCGCACATAATGATAATCCACCAAATGAAAGCGAAGACGAGTTCGAGTCAGCAGAAGAAAATTCAAATGAAGAAAGAAGAGGTCCAGGTAGGCCAAGAATAATTCGAACTGGTGGGGTTGGTAGACCAAAAAAGGCTTATAATATATTAAGTTTAATGCGTGCTGAAAATATTAAAATACCTGATACGGTAGAAGAAGCGCTAAACAGTGAGTTAGCAGATGAATGGTACAAAGCCATGCAGGCTGAATATAA
>CAUIJX010000045.1:22500-25384 GCA_960531455.1 Urophora cardui
TTATTATTATTATTATTATTATTATTATTATTATTATTATTATTATTATTATTATTATTATTATTATTATTATTATTATTATTATTATTATTATTATTATTATTATTATTATTATTATTATTATTATTATTATTATTATTATTATTATTATTATTATTATTATTATTATTATTATTATTATTATTATTATTATTATTATTATTATTATTATTATTATTATTATTATTATTATTATTATTATTATTATTATTATTATTATTATTATTATTATTATTATTATTATTATTATTATTATTATTATTATTATTATTATTATTATTATTATTATTATTATTATTATTATTATTATTATTATTATTATTATTATTATTATTATTATTATTATTATTATTATTATTATTATTATTATTATTATTATTATTATTATTATTATTATTATTATTATTATTATTATTATTATTATTATTATTATTATTATTATTATTATTATTATTATTATTATTATTATTATTATTATTATTATTATTATTATTATTATTATTATTATTATTATTATTATTATTATTATTATTATTATTATTATTATTATTATTATTATTATTATTATTATTATTATTATTATTATTATTATTATTATTATTATTATTATTATTATTATTATTATTATTATTATTATTATTATTATTATTATTATTATTATTATTATTATTATTATTATTATTATTATTATTATTATTATTATTATTATTATTATTATTATTATTATTATTATTATTATTATTATTATTATTATTATTATTATTATTATTATTATTATTATTATTATTATTATTATTATTATTATTATTATTATTATTATTATTATTATTATTATTATTATTATTATTATTATTATTATTATTATTATTATTATTATTATTATTATTATTATTATTATTATTATTATTATTATTATTATTATTATTATTATTATTATTATTATTATTATTATTATTATTATTATTATTATTATTATTATTATTATTATTATTATTATTATTATTATTATTATTATTATTATTATTATTATTATTATTATTATTATTATTATTATTATTATTATTATTATTATTATTATTATTATTATTATTATTATTATTATTATTATTATTATTATTATTATTATTATTATTATTATTATTATTATTATTATTATTATTATTATTATTATTATTATTATTATTATTATTATTATTATTATTATTATTATTATTATTATTATTATTATTATTATTATTATTATTATTATTATTATTATTATTATTATTATTATTATTATTATTATTATTATTATTATTATTATTATTATTATTATTATTATTATTATTATTATTATTATTATTATTATTATTATTATTATTATTATTATTATTATTATTATTATTATTATTATTATTATTATTATTATTATTATTATTATTATTATTATTATTATTATTATTATTATTATTATTATTATTATTATTATTATTATTATTATTATTATTATTATTATTATTATTATTATTATTATTATTATTATTATTATTATTATTATTATTATTATTATTATTATTATTATTATTATTATTATTATTATTATTATTATTATTATTATTATTATTATTATTATTATTATTATTATTATTATTATTATTATTATTATTATTATTATTATTATTATTATTATTATTATTATTATTATTATTATTATTATTATTATTATTATTATTATTATTATTATTATTATTATTATTATTATTATTATTATTATTATTATTATTATTATTATTATTATTATTATTATTATTATTATTATTATTATTATTATTATTATTATTATTATTATTATTATTATTATTATTATTATTATTATTATTATTATTATTATTATTATTATTATTATTATTATTATTATTATTATTATTATTATTATTATTATTATTATTATTATTATTATTATTATTATTATTATTATTATTATTATTATTATTATTATTATTATTATTATTATTATTATTATTATTATTATTATTATTATTATTATTATTATTATTATTATTATTATTATTATTATTATTATTATTATTATTATTATTATTATTATTATTATTATTATTATTATTATTATTATTATTATTATTATTATTATTATTATTATTATTATTATTATTATTATTATTATTATTATTATTATTATTATTATTATTATTATTATTATTATTATTATTATTATTATTATTATTATTATTATTATTATTATTATTATTATTATTATTATTATTATTATTATTATTATTATTATTATTATTATTATTATTATTATTATTATTATTATTATTATTATTATTATTATTATTATTATTATTATTATTATTATTATTATTATTATTATTATTATTATTATTATTATTATTATTATTATTATTATTATTATTATTATTATTATTATTATTATTATTATTATTATTATTATTATTATTATTATTATTATTATTATTATTATTATTATTATTATTATTATTATTATTATTATTATTATTATTATTATTATTATTATTATTATTATTATTATTATTATTATTATTATTATTATTATTATTATTATTATTATTATTATTATTATTATTATTATTATTATTATTATTATTATTATTATTATTATTATTATTATTATTATTATTATTATTATTATTATTATTATTATTATTATTATTATTATTATTATTATTATTATTATTATTATTATTATTATTATTATTATTATTATTATTATTATTATTATTATTATTATTATTATTATTATTATTATTATTATTATTATTATTATTATTATTATTATTATTATTATTATTATTATTATTAT
>CAUIJX010000046.1:5000-50000 GCA_960531455.1 Urophora cardui
ATTATTATTATTATTATTATTATTATTATTATTATTATTATTATTATTATTATTATTATTATTATTATTATTATTATTATTATTATTATTATTATTATTATTATTATTATTATTATTATTATTATTATTATTATTATTATTATTATTATTATTATTATTATTATTATTATTATTATTATTATTATTATTATTATTATTATTATTATTATTATTATTATTATTATTATTATTATTATTATTATTATTATTATTATTATTATTATTATTATTATTATTATTATTATTATTATTATTATTATTATTATTATTATTATTATTATTATTATTATTATTATTATTATTATTATTATTATTATTATTATTATTATTATTATTATTATTATTATTATTATTATTATTATTATTATTATTATTATTATTATTATTATTATTATTATTATTATTATTATTATTATTATTATTATTATTATTATTATTATTATTATTATTATTATTATTATTATTATTATTATTATTATTATTATTATTATTATTATTATTATTATTATTATTATTATTATTATTATTATTATTATTATTATTATTATTATTATTATTATTATTATTATTATTATTATTATTATTATTATTATTATTATTATTATTATTATTATTATTATTATTATTATTATTATTATTATTATTATTATTATTATTATTATTATTATTATTATTATTATTATTATTATTATTATTATTATTATTATTATTATTATTATTATTATTATTATTATTATTATTATTATTATTATTATTATTATTATTATTATTATTATTATTATTATTATTATTATTATTATTATTATTATTATTATTATTATTATTATTATTATTATTATTATTATTATTATTATTATTATTATTATTATTATTATTATTATTATTATTATTATTATTATTATTATTATTATTATTATTATTATTATTATTATTATTATTATTATTATTATTATTATTATTATTATTATTATTATTATTATTATTATTATTATTATTATTATTATTATTATTATTATTATTATTATTATTATTATTATTATTATTATTATTATTATTATTATTATTATTATTATTATTATTATTATTATTATTATTATTATTATTATTATTATTATTATTATTATTATTATTATTATTATTATTATTATTATTATTATTATTATTATTATTATTATTATTATTATTATTATTATTATTATTATTATTATTATTATTATTATTATTATTATTATTATTATTATTATTATTATTATTATTATTATTATTATTATTATTATTATTATTATTATTATTATTATTATTATTATTATTATTATTATTATTATTATTATTATTATTATTATTATTATTATTATTATTATTATTATTATTATTATTATTATTATTATTATTATTATTATTATTATTATTATTATTATTATTATTATTATTATTATTATTATTATTATTATTATTATTATTATTATTATTATTATTATTATTATTATTATTATTATTATTATTATTATTATTATTATTATTATTATTATTATTATTATTATTATTATTATTATTATTATTATTATTATTATTATTATTATTATTATTATTATTATTATTATTATTATTATTATTATTATTATTATTATTATTATTATTATTATTATTATTATTATTATTATTATTATTATTATTATTATTATTATTATTATTATTATTATTATTATTATTATTATTATTATTATTATTATTATTATTATTATTATTATTATTATTATTATTATTATTATTATTATTATTATTATTATTATTATTATTATTATTATTATTATTATTATTATTATTATTATTATTATTATTATTATTATTATTATTATTATTATTATTATTATTATTATTATTATTATTATTATTATTATTATTATTATTATTATTATTATTATTATTATTATTATTATTATTATTATTATTATTATTATTATTATTATTATTATTATTATTATTATTATTATTATTATTATTATTATTATTATTATTATTATTATTATTATTATTATTATTATTATTATTATTATTATTATTATTATTATTATTATTATTATTATTATTATTATTATTATTATTATTATTATTATTATTATTATTATTATTATTATTATTATTATTATTATTATTATTATTATTATTATTATTATTATTATTATTATTATTATTATTATTATTATTATTATTATTATTATTATTATTATTATTATTATTATTATTATTATTATTATTATTATTATTATTATTATTATTATTATTATTATTATTATTATTATTATTATTATTATTATTATTATTATTATTATTATTATTATTATTATTATTATTATTATTATTATTATTATTATTATTATTATTATTATTATTATTATTATTATTATTATTATTATTATTATTATTATTATTATTATTATTATTATTATTATTATTATTATTATTATTATTATTATTATTATTATTATTATTATTATTATTATTATTATTATTATTATTATTATTATTATTATTATTATTATTATTATTATTATTATTATTATTATTATTATTATTATTATTATTATTATTATTATAAAATGTACTTAGCATTTTTTATGGAAATTTTTTATCTCAATACTGTACTAAGTCCACTTAGTACGTTATCCATTTTTTAGTGTTTTCCCGTGTCTTAATATAGATGCTGGCAAATTTTGGTGTCAATCGGACAATTCAATCAAGAGTTGTAAGCAAAAGTGTACATATAATACAACTCGACACGTATAAATTTTCGTATATCTTGCGGTGGCATATTTCCCCTTCTTCTTTTTTTAGATTCATCATTTAACAACATTTCTTTAAAATCTTCTTCGAATTCATATTTATAAAAAAAAAGTGCATATTTTTGATCCTTAAGCCCATATGACACTACGTTTTTTTTCTGTTATTCTACCAGGTTTTTTGTGTGAAGGAGATGGTCAAATACAGTTTTGCGTTGGTGCAAGCGAGCAAGCTATATTGAAAAAAACCAAACAAAATACCATCTAGGCGATTAAAAACCAACGAGCCAGCTTGTATTTCGGTAGGTTTTTTGGCATTCGGTCATTTTTTCTGACAATTGTTTCAATTTGACAACTAGAAAATAAATTATATTTAAAATAAAAAATATATGGAAATACAAATTTTAAATTTGCCACTTGTAAGCTTCTGCTTTGGCCGCAAGGGTAAAGAAGAACACTTTTTATATCTATGGCCCGGTCCACAGTGCTTTTGCGCAGAACACTTTTCTGCGTTGGCGGCCTTCGGCCGCGCTTATAAAAAAAACCCTGGGCTACGCCATCCGTCCGGACGTGTGCCCCAACCGTGGCTACCGCCACGGTGATGTCCCTCTGCGTAGTACACCCTTCAGCGTAGGCCACAAAGCATTCAAATGTACATCGTCACAAGTACGATGGATCCGTCGCCGCAACGTACCAAAGTCAGTCACATACGTCGACGTAGACGGATAAGTTATCGCGTAAATAAATAAAGGCGTTATTGCACATTTCAAAAAAAGCCTAATTGCGCTTTAAATGTGAAATAAGACCTTTTTTTTGAAAATGACAAAATAAAGGCTTTATTTCACTTTGGTTGCGAAATAAGGCCTTAAAGGCCTTATTTCAAAAGGCCTTATTACACCCCGCCGATTCTTGCTTGTCAATATCCTTCAATTCCCTAGACTTTTCAATGAGGGTCTTTTCATGCTCATCCGAGTTTCTAATCTTTTCGCATAAGTCACATTGGTCCTTTTTAGGAATATAAAATGATATTTTTTTTGTCTTTATATTTGTTTTATTGAATCGTTCCTGTGCAGAAAATAACAATAATTTAGAAAATATATCGTCGGCCCCCTGCCAGAAATACGAATGTGAAAATTTTTTCAAGTGCGATGTCTGCTCTTTATCGGGTATATATTGATGTAATAACAATTAATATTTGTATAAATGCTTGTACATAAGGTAGTGAATTTTGGTGACAATAATAAGCCGTGTTCATCATCTTCTTTAAATGTGAGTGACAATAACAATAACAGTGAGACAGCACTTCTAACAACAACCACAGCGGATGCTTTATCCAATGGTGCTGGCTCTCTGTCAAATGTGCTCACAGATGCCAAAGCTTGTCCTAGCAATCGTCACAATGACCAGCGTTGCCACTTTGGTTACTTTTTACCAAAATTGGTTACAATTTTTTCGTTTGGTTACGTGGTTACTTTCGGCCGATTTTGGTTACCTTCAAGGTCCATGTATTGAGCACACCATGGATACATTGAATTTTTAGGAATGCGCTTTTAATTTTTACAAACTATAAAATACTTGTCATCCAAATGGTTTTGTTGTATTTTTTTTTTTATTAAATTCCAAATAATTTTTTGTTGGGGGTAAATGGAAAAAGTTCAACAACTCGCTAGCTTAGAGTGCAAATTGTGTAAGTCCTTTTTTAAAACTTTGTAGGAGAGACAAAAAACAAAAAATTAAAAAAGTTCGAAATGAAAAAAAAATCTATATGCACAGATGCAATATTTTGGACTTACACAATTTTCTTCGCTTTTTTGGACCATTTGCGTATCACTGAATAACAACGAGTAGAAATATGAAAAGTATCACAGACTTGTTTAGCGCGGTGCGTATTTGATTTTTCTAGCGTCCTACATAAAAATACACTTTTCCATAAGTGGACTTACACACTTACACTCACTTGCACTCTAAGCTAGCGAACTATTTCCAGCGAATGTTGACTGTAAAGCTGTTTCAGGAAAATGAATAAGGCAAAAGTGGGAAAAATTCAACAGAGTCTCAGTGGTCGAGCTTGTAAAAGCGTTCGCATATTGCGACTGAAGATGGAATGTATCGCGGGTTCGATCCCTGTGAGGAGCATCCACTTCCGAAAAGGGTGCTAATGATTAAAAATGGTTTTTCGTGAAATAGCTATACTCAACCTTCGCTGGAAATAATTGTTCAAATTTTTCCATTTACCTCCAACAATAAAAAATTAAATCAGCTTTTTGAATCTGTTCATTCTCATACCTGGCCGTATTTTTAAATGTTCATAGAACGCTACGACGCACAGTGGGGGCACCTCCATACAAACGCGGCCAAAAATAGTAATAATTAAGCTAGAATCTTGAAACTCGGAACTTAAGCTTTTTTGGTTGAAATTAGTAAACTGTGAAAATTTGAACAAAATCCACCCACAAATACGCCCACCTCCCATATAACGGTATTTTTGAAATTTCAGCAATTTCCTAACTATTATAGCTAAAATGCTCCATTTTGATTAGTGTATACATTTTTGAAATATAAATCAAATGCGGTAATCATTTTGGAAAAGGGGTAAAGCACTTCACCGTTTTTAAATTAGAAATATATGCACTTTTAAGTATGTTATAAGCATTTATTATAAAACTTTCATACAAAAAAATCGCATTTCAAAAAAATTTTATACCAGAAATGAAATTACACTTTTCTAAGGGATTTCAGTGTTCTAAACCTGAATCTGGAGTCAGATTTTCCAAATTGTTTCTAGTTTCTGAGATATTCATGCCCAAATAGGCAAAAAACACGTTTTTTGGCTCTATTCCCTGCTTAATATCTTTTATGTAATTACTTTCCACTCAAATTCGATTAAACCAGTTGAAAGCACAATCATTACCCTTGAAAACAGCGTTTAGTTTCTTCGAATATCTTAATTAGAATTGGAAATATCGATATTTAAGTTTCACCATTTTGACAAATATTCCCCATACAAAAAAATTTAAACTTTTTGAAGCATACTTCTGGGCATTTTGTATGGGAAAAATGTATCAAAACTCAAAAAACACCTTCCATAAAAATGTTCATAAAACAAAATGGAGCAAACGAATTTTTAAATTTTTTTCGCCAGTTTATAAAAGACATTCAGGAGCATCAAATATCAAAAAATTGAGGAGGTAATATTTTTTGTTTTTTTTTAATTTCATTTTAAAATTTTAAAATTTTTACAATTTTTTTTTTATATTCTAAAATGAAAAAGCTGCCAAAGATAATAATTAACGCTGATAAAAAAAATTACCTCATAATTTTAAAGTATGGACCATTTGCTGAAAGACAATAGAGAAATATTCGATTAGTCGCCTAAATGTAAACGTTTTTCATAATGTCCAAAGTAACATAATTAATGCATTTACAAAAACGCAGTTTTAGGCAGATGGGAAAAAAATTATAAAAGCAAATGGAGCAAGTGGATTTTTAAAGTGAAAATGCAGTTTGATTAAGAATATATTATTTCAAAGCATAAAAAAAAATTGAGGAGGTAATATTTTTTGTTTTTTTTACTTTTTTCGAGGAAAATTTTTTTATCATCGACATTTTTTGTGAATATTTGAAAATTCATATAAATTCAACAGTGAACGCTATTTACAACTAAGTTATTTTTTCTGAAAGAGAAAATCATTATCTATGTAACGATGTATCATTCGTCTATGTAGGTTAATAGTTATATGAGAAAGAGCGTTTTGTATGAGGTGTGTTCATTGAGAAATAAAAGGACCTATTTTTTGCTGAACTTTGGGCACCCTGTACGGCTAAACGAAAAGAGACTCAAAAATTTTTATATAAGCTTTTTTATTACAATTTGATGTATCTGTCGATCTCTATTTAAAAAAATGGTTTTACTCATACTTTAATTTTGAATTTATTTTTGGCCGCAATCACCCATTGTGCGACGGGCCGATATTTCGCTCGTCGTTGGATCTGTTTAAGGCTTAAAGATTTAAAAAAAAATTGATAAATTTTAGTTTTTGTTAACCGTAGATATTGTCTTGCTACGAAACAAATAGCCCTAACGTTAATGGGACATATGCCTATATTATTAATTTATTTTGGTTACTTGTTTCTAGTTTTGGTTACTTTTATTTTGTATTTTGGTAAATTTAAATTTTTTTAAGTGGCAACGCTGATGCTATTGCGCTTAATCAGTCTACTGCTGCGCCTGAACAACCAACAAATGCGGGTAAATCGGCAAGGGAGAAGTCACATGCAGTTGTGAGGGGGAGCAATAACAATGCTGAGTTGGATGTTTTCGTCAAATTCAAATGGATTCACGTTTCCTCTTTTAAGCCCTCTGTCACGGAAGAGCATATTATTAAATACATCTCTGAACATGCTCTTATCGATGCTGATAAGATAGCTTGCTTTAAGTTAGTTAAGAGAGACGTCGATGTCAACACTTTGGTAAGAGTTGCTTTCAAAGTACGAGTGCTATCTACCGACTACAGTAAGCTCCTTAATAATGATCTATGGCCCTCTAATGTGACGGTAAAGCCGTTTCACTTTTTTCAAAAGAAAGAAGAATCCGTGCCAAAGACGTAGTCTTAGCGGCTCAACGTACCTAAATTTTTATTTTCATAATGTATCTGGCTTGAGAACAAAATCTAGCATGCTTTTCAACATGAGCTCGCATTCTGAATACGATGTTTTCGTTATCGTTGAAACTTGGCTCAAGTCCGACTTTTATGATGGCGAATTTTTCGACTGCAACCTATACAATGTGTATCGCAAAGACCGAGACTAGATACTCTAAAACTGGTCTCACACGTGGTGGTGGTGTTCTGATCGCTGTGCGCCGTCATCTCCGTTCATCGTTAGTGGATTTCAGCGATAATAATTCACTACTTGATCAACTTTGTGTCTCTGTTCAGGTCACCTCTAAAATTTTTATCTGCGCATCCTACATTCCTCCTGCAAGTCCGGACCATCTCTATAAATCGCATGTTGATAACATTATTGGCATAGTACGCAATCATGTTGATGATCACTTCTGTATTTTAGGCGACTTTAATTTGCCTAATATTGTATGGTCATGTGTCAACAATAGTTCAAATCTAATTCCTACGAATGTTTCCAGTACATCCGAGGTGTATCTTATTGATAATTTCTTAAATCTTAATCTCTCCCAGATTAATAGCTTCTCCAATCAGTTATCGAGAATGTTAGACCTTGTCTTCATTAGTGATAATATTAATTGCATGTTGGCTGAATGTCTGGATCCACTATCCAGCTCTGGTATACACCACATACCGCTTACGCTTGCTATTGAGTTTTACATATTCGACAGCTTCACTGTCGATAATGAGTCTCCTAGTTTTTCTTTCAGACGTGGCAATTTTGATCTAATTTTTAATGAGGTCTCCTTGATTGATTGGGAAGCTCTTTTTCTGGGTTATGATCTTTCCGAGTGTTTTAATATTTTAAAAAATACTGTAAATCAAATTTGTATTAATAATATTCCGCGAAAGAAAAAGAGCTGTTATAAAATTCCATGGTATACTAAGAAACTAAAGCGACTAAAGAATCTGAGGAACAAATATTTTAAAAAGTTCAAATCTACTAAATTGTTGCTTTATAAACGTAAATACATTTCTTACTCCAATAAATTCAAAGTGTTAGGCAAGAGGCTCCACAGGACTTTTGTTAGCAACTACGAATCTGACATCAAAGTAAACCCCAAGGCTTTCTGGAACTAAGTTAAGGCTAAAAAACTTTGCTCGTCTATTCCCTCATCAGTCTTTTACAATACGGAGTGAGCTTCTTCACCTTATGCGGCGGCTAATTTATTCGCAGACTTCTTTCGCTCCAACTTCGTGGCCCAGTCTGAGCTCCCAACGCTTTTCCCCTCATCAGTTGATAATCCTATTAACTTCGGCGCCCTAACTCTGTCGCTAGACGATATTGTTAATGGGATTCAAAATATAAAATTATCTACCCAGACTGATATTGACGGCTTATCGTCTTATCTTTTTAAAAACTGTCTGGCTTTGGCCACCCCACTCCTGCTAATTTTTAACAAATCTCTCGAGTGCGGCAAGTTTTTAGATGCATGGAAGGTGACCTTCATCACCCCTATTTTCAAAAACGGTAACAAAAACAATGTTGCCAACTATAGGCCCATTGCCAAGTTGTCTACCATTTCCAAACTCTGAGTATATTGTCAAACAGAAAATGTATTTTGCCCTTAGGCGTCTAATCATAGAGAATCAGCACGGTTTCGTGTCTGGCAGATCTACTGTGACGAACCTGTCGATTTTCTCTGAATTCTGTCTATCAGCTTTTAACAGTCGCCTTCAAGTCGATGCAGTTTATACAGATTTTTCTAAAGCATTTGACAAAATCAGCCATTCAATATTGATCTCAAAACTGGCCGGTGTGGGTTTCCACTCAATTTTTCTTTCTTTTATTATTATTATTATTATTATTATTATTATTATTATTATTATTATTATTATTATTATTATTATTATTATTATTATTATTATTATTATTATTATTATTATTATTATTATTATTATTATTATTATTATTATTATTATTATTATTATTATTATTATTATTATTATTATTATTATTATTATTATTATTATTATTATTATTATTATTATTATTATTATTATTATTATTATTATTATTATTATTATTATTATTATTATTATTATTATTATTATTATTATTATTATTATTATTATTATTATTATTATTATTATTATTATTATTATTATTATTATTATTATTATTATTATTATTATTATTATTATTATTATTATTATTATTATTATTATTATTATTATTATTATTATTATTATTATTATTATTATTATTATTATTATTATTATTATTATTATTATTATTATTATTATTATTATTATTATTATTATTATTATTATTATTATTATTATTATTATTATTATTATTATTATTATTATTATTATTATTATTATTATTATTATTATTATTATTATTATTATTATTATTATTATTATTATTATTATTATTATTATTATTATTATTATTATTATTATTATTATTATTATTATTATTATTATTATTATTATTATTATTATTATTATTATTATTATTATTATTATTATTATTATTATTATTATTATTATTATTATTATTATTATTATTATTATTATTATTATTATTATTATTATTATTATTATTATTATTATTATTATTATTATTATTATTATTATTATTATTATTATTATTATTATTATTATTATTATTATTATTATTATTATTATTATTATTATTATTATTATTATTATTATTATTATTATTATTATTATTATTATTATTATTATTATTATTATTATTATTATTATTATTATTATTATTATTATTATTATTATTATTATTATTATTATTATTATTATTATTATTATTATTATTATTATTATTATTATTATTATTATTATTATTATTATTATTATTATTATTATTATTATTATTATTATTATTATTATTATTATTATTATTATTATTATTATTATTATTATTATTATTATTATTATTATTATTATTATTATTATTATTATTATTATTATTATTATTATTATTATTATTATTATTATTATTATTATTATTATTATTATTATTATTATTATTATTATTATTATTATTATTATTATTATTATTATTATTATTATTATTATTATTATTATTATTATTATTATTATTATTATTATTATTATTATTATTATTATTATTATTATTATTATTATTATTATTATTATTATTATTATTATTATTATTATTATTATTATTATTATTATTATTATTATTATTATTATTATTATTATTATTATTATTATTATTATTATTATTATTATTATTATTATTATTATTATTATTATTATTATTATTATTATTATTATTATTATTATTATTATTATTATTATTATTATTATTATTATTATTATTATTATTATTATTATTATTATTATTATTATTATTATTATTATTATTATTATTATTATTATTATTATTATTATTATTATTATTATTATTATTATTATTATTATTATTATTATTATTATTATTATTATTATTATTATTATTATTATTATTATTATTATTATTATTATTATTATTATTATTATTATTATTATTATTATTATTATTATTATTATTATTATTATTATTATTATTATTATTATTATTATTATTATTATTATTATTATTATTATTATTATTATTATTATTATTATTATTATTATTATTATTATTATTATTATTATTATTATTATTATTATTATTATTATTATTATTATTATTATTATTATTATTATTATTATTATTATTATTATTATTATTATTATTATTATTATTATTATTATTATTATTATTATTATTATTATTATTATTATTATTATTATTATTATTATTATTATTATTATTATTATTATTATTATTATTATTATTATTATTATTATTATTATTATTATTATTATTATTATTATTATTATTATTATTATTATTATTATTATTATTATTATTATTATTATTATTATTATTATTATTATTATTATTATTATTATTATTATTATTATTATTATTATTATTATTATTATTATTATTATTATTATTATTATTATTATTATTATTATTATTATTATTATTATTATTATTATTATTATTATTATTATTATTATTATTATTATTATTATTATTATTATTATTATTATTATTATTATTATTATTATTATTATTATTATTATTATTATTATTATTATTATTATTATTATTATTATTATTATTATTATTATTATTATTATTATTATTATTATTATTATTATTATTATTATTATTATTATTATTATTATTATTATTATTATTATTATTATTATTATTATTATTATTATTATTATTATTATTATTATTATTATTATTATTATTATTATTATTATTATTATTATTATTATTATTATTATTATTATTATTATTATTATTATTATTATTATTATTATTATTATTATTATTATTATTATTATTATTATTATTATTATTATTATTATTATTATTATTATTATTATTATTATTATTATTATTATTATTATTATTATTATTATTATTATTATTATTATTATTATTATTATTATTATTATTATTATTATTATTATTATTATTATTATTATTATTATTATAAAATGTACTTAGCATTTTTTATGGAAATTTTTTATCTCAATACTGTACTAAGTCCACTTAGTACGTTATCCATTTTTTAGTGTTTTCCCGTGTCTTAATATAGATGCTGGCAAATTTTGGTGTCAATCGGACAATTCAATCAAGAGTTGTAAGCAAAAGTGTACATATAATACAACTCGACACGTATAAATTTTCGTATATCTTGCGGTGGCATATTTCCCCTTCTTCTTTTTTTAGATTCATCATTTAACAACATTTCTTTAAAATCTTCTTCGAATTCATATTTATAAAAAAAAAGTGCATATTTTTGATCCTTAAGCCCATATGACACTACGTTTTTTTTCTGTTATTCTACCAGGTTTTTTGTGTGAAGGAGATGGTCAAATACAGTTTTGCGTTGGTGCAAGCGAGCAAGCTATATTGAAAAAAACCAAACAAAATACCATCTAGGCGATTAAAAACCAACGAGCCAGCTTGTATTTCGGTAGGTTTTTTGGCATTCGGTCATTTTTTCTGACAATTGTTTCAATTTGACAACTAGAAAATAAATTATATTTAAAATAAAAAATATATGGAAATACAAATTTTAAATTTGCCACTTGTAAGCTTCTGCTTTGGCCGCAAGGGTAAAGAAGAACACTTTTTATATCTATGGCCCGGTCCACAGTGCTTTTGCGCAGAACACTTTTCTGCGTTGGCGGCCTTCGGCCGCGCTTATAAAAAAAACCCTGGGCTACGCCATCCGTCCGGACGTGTGCCCCAACCGTGGCTACCGCCACGGTGATGTCCCTCTGCGTAGTACACCCTTCAGCGTAGGCCACAAAGCATTCAAATGTACATCGTCACAAGTACGATGGATCCGTCGCCGCAACGTACCAAAGTCAGTCACATACGTCGACGTAGACGGATAAGTTATCGCGTAAATAAATAAAGGCGTTATTGCACATTTCAAAAAAAGCCTAATTGCGCTTTAAATGTGAAATAAGACCTTTTTTTTGAAAATGACAAAATAAAGGCTTTATTTCACTTTGGTTGCGAAATAAGGCCTTAAAGGCCTTATTTCAAAAGGCCTTATTACACCCCGCCGATTCTTGCTTGTCAATATCCTTCAATTCCCTAGACTTTTCAATGAGGGTCTTTTCATGCTCATCCGAGTTTCTAATCTTTTCGCATAAGTCACATTGGTCCTTTTTAGGAATATAAAATGATATTTTTTTTGTCTTTATATTTGTTTTATTGAATCGTTCCTGTGCAGAAAATAACAATAATTTAGAAAATATATCGTCGGCCCCCTGCCAGAAATACGAATGTGAAAATTTTTTCAAGTGCGATGTCTGCTCTTTATCGGGTATATATTGATGTAATAACAATTAATATTTGTATAAATGCTTGTACATAAGGTAGTGAATTTTGGTGACAATAATAAGCCGTGTTCATCATCTTCTTTAAATGTGAGTGACAATAACAATAACAGTGAGACAGCACTTCTAACAACAACCACAGCGGATGCTTTATCCAATGGTGCTGGCTCTCTGTCAAATGTGCTCACAGATGCCAAAGCTTGTCCTAGCAATCGTCACAATGACCAGCGTTGCCACTTTGGTTACTTTTTACCAAAATTGGTTACAATTTTTTCGTTTGGTTACGTGGTTACTTTCGGCCGATTTTGGTTACCTTCAAGGTCCATGTATTGAGCACACCATGGATACATTGAATTTTTAGGAATGCGCTTTTAATTTTTACAAACTATAAAATACTTGTCATCCAAATGGTTTTGTTGTATTTTTTTTTTTATTAAATTCCAAATAATTTTTTGTTGGGGGTAAATGGAAAAAGTTCAACAACTCGCTAGCTTAGAGTGCAAATTGTGTAAGTCCTTTTTTAAAACTTTGTAGGAGAGACAAAAAACAAAAAATTAAAAAAGTTCGAAATGAAAAAAAAATCTATATGCACAGATGCAATATTTTGGACTTACACAATTTTCTTCGCTTTTTTGGACCATTTGCGTATCACTGAATAACAACGAGTAGAAATATGAAAAGTATCACAGACTTGTTTAGCGCGGTGCGTATTTGATTTTTCTAGCGTCCTACATAAAAATACACTTTTCCATAAGTGGACTTACACACTTACACTCACTTGCACTCTAAGCTAGCGAACTATTTCCAGCGAATGTTGACTGTAAAGCTGTTTCAGGAAAATGAATAAGGCAAAAGTGGGAAAAATTCAACAGAGTCTCAGTGGTCGAGCTTGTAAAAGCGTTCGCATATTGCGACTGAAGATGGAATGTATCGCGGGTTCGATCCCTGTGAGGAGCATCCACTTCCGAAAAGGGTGCTAATGATTAAAAATGGTTTTTCGTGAAATAGCTATACTCAACCTTCGCTGGAAATAATTGTTCAAATTTTTCCATTTACCTCCAACAATAAAAAATTAAATCAGCTTTTTGAATCTGTTCATTCTCATACCTGGCCGTATTTTTAAATGTTCATAGAACGCTACGACGCACAGTGGGGGCACCTCCATACAAACGCGGCCAAAAATAGTAATAATTAAGCTAGAATCTTGAAACTCGGAACTTAAGCTTTTTTGGTTGAAATTAGTAAACTGTGAAAATTTGAACAAAATCCACCCACAAATACGCCCACCTCCCATATAACGGTATTTTTGAAATTTCAGCAATTTCCTAACTATTATAGCTAAAATGCTCCATTTTGATTAGTGTATACATTTTTGAAATATAAATCAAATGCGGTAATCATTTTGGAAAAGGGGTAAAGCACTTCACCGTTTTTAAATTAGAAATATATGCACTTTTAAGTATGTTATAAGCATTTATTATAAAACTTTCATACAAAAAAATCGCATTTCAAAAAAATTTTATACCAGAAATGAAATTACACTTTTCTAAGGGATTTCAGTGTTCTAAACCTGAATCTGGAGTCAGATTTTCCAAATTGTTTCTAGTTTCTGAGATATTCATGCCCAAATAGGCAAAAAACACGTTTTTTGGCTCTATTCCCTGCTTAATATCTTTTATGTAATTACTTTCCACTCAAATTCGATTAAACCAGTTGAAAGCACAATCATTACCCTTGAAAACAGCGTTTAGTTTCTTCGAATATCTTAATTAGAATTGGAAATATCGATATTTAAGTTTCACCATTTTGACAAATATTCCCCATACAAAAAAATTTAAACTTTTTGAAGCATACTTCTGGGCATTTTGTATGGGAAAAATGTATCAAAACTCAAAAAACACCTTCCATAAAAATGTTCATAAAACAAAATGGAGCAAACGAATTTTTAAATTTTTTTCGCCAGTTTATAAAAGACATTCAGGAGCATCAAATATCAAAAAATTGAGGAGGTAATATTTTTTGTTTTTTTTTAATTTCATTTTAAAATTTTAAAATTTTTACAATTTTTTTTTTATATTCTAAAATGAAAAAGCTGCCAAAGATAATAATTAACGCTGATAAAAAAAATTACCTCATAATTTTAAAGTATGGACCATTTGCTGAAAGACAATAGAGAAATATTCGATTAGTCGCCTAAATGTAAACGTTTTTCATAATGTCCAAAGTAACATAATTAATGCATTTACAAAAACGCAGTTTTAGGCAGATGGGAAAAAAATTATAAAAGCAAATGGAGCAAGTGGATTTTTAAAGTGAAAATGCAGTTTGATTAAGAATATATTATTTCAAAGCATAAAAAAAAATTGAGGAGGTAATATTTTTTGTTTTTTTTACTTTTTTCGAGGAAAATTTTTTTATCATCGACATTTTTTGTGAATATTTGAAAATTCATATAAATTCAACAGTGAACGCTATTTACAACTAAGTTATTTTTTCTGAAAGAGAAAATCATTATCTATGTAACGATGTATCATTCGTCTATGTAGGTTAATAGTTATATGAGAAAGAGCGTTTTGTATGAGGTGTGTTCATTGAGAAATAAAAGGACCTATTTTTTGCTGAACTTTGGGCACCCTGTACGGCTAAACGAAAAGAGACTCAAAAATTTTTATATAAGCTTTTTTATTACAATTTGATGTATCTGTCGATCTCTATTTAAAAAAATGGTTTTACTCATACTTTAATTTTGAATTTATTTTTGGCCGCAATCACCCATTGTGCGACGGGCCGATATTTCGCTCGTCGTTGGATCTGTTTAAGGCTTAAAGATTTAAAAAAAAATTGATAAATTTTAGTTTTTGTTAACCGTAGATATTGTCTTGCTACGAAACAAATAGCCCTAACGTTAATGGGACATATGCCTATATTATTAATTTATTTTGGTTACTTGTTTCTAGTTTTGGTTACTTTTATTTTGTATTTTGGTAAATTTAAATTTTTTTAAGTGGCAACGCTGATGCTATTGCGCTTAATCAGTCTACTGCTGCGCCTGAACAACCAACAAATGCGGGTAAATCGGCAAGGGAGAAGTCACATGCAGTTGTGAGGGGGAGCAATAACAATGCTGAGTTGGATGTTTTCGTCAAATTCAAATGGATTCACGTTTCCTCTTTTAAGCCCTCTGTCACGGAAGAGCATATTATTAAATACATCTCTGAACATGCTCTTATCGATGCTGATAAGATAGCTTGCTTTAAGTTAGTTAAGAGAGACGTCGATGTCAACACTTTGGTAAGAGTTGCTTTCAAAGTACGAGTGCTATCTGCCGACTACAGTAAGCTCCTTAATAATGATCTATGGCCCTCTAATGTGACGGTAAAGCCGTTTCACTTTTTTCAAAAGAAAGAAGAATCCGTGCCAAAGACGTAGTCTTAGCGGCTCAACGTACCTAAATTTTTATTTTCATAATGTATCTGGCTTGAGAACAAAATCTAGCATGCTTTTCAACATGAGCTCGCATTCTGAATACGATGTTTTCGTTATCGTTGAAACTTGGCTCAAGTCCGACTTTTATGATGGCGAATTTTTCGACTGCAACCTATACAATGTGTATCGCAAAGACCGAGACTAGATACTCTAAAACTGGTCTCACACGTGGTGGTGGTGTTCTGATCGCTGTGCGCCGTCATCTCCGTTCATCGTTAGTGGATTTCAGCGATAATAATTCACTACTTGATCAACTTTGTGTCTCTGTTCAGGTCACCTCTAAAATTTTTATCTGCGCATCCTACATTCCTCCTGCAAGTCCGGACCATCTCTATAAATCGCATGTTGATAACATTATTGGCATAGTACGCAATCATGTTGATGATCACTTCTGTATTTTAGGCGACTTTAATTTGCCTAATATTGTATGGTCATGTGTCAACAATAGTTCAAATCTAATTCCTACGAATGTTTCCAGTACATCCGAGGTGTATCTTATTGATAATTTCTTAAATCTTAATCTCTCCCAGATTAATAGCTTCTCCAATCAGTTATCGAGAATGTTAGACCTTGTCTTCATTAGTGATAATATTAATTGCATGTTGGCTGAATGTCTGGATCCACTATCCAGCTCTGGTATACACCACATACCGCTTACGCTTGCTATTGAGTTTTACATATTCGACAGCTTCACTGTCGATAATGAGTCTCCTAGTTTTTCTTTCAGACGTGGCAATTTTGATCTAATTTTTAATGAGGTCTCCTTGATTGATTGGGAAGCTCTTTTTCTGGGTTATGATCTTTCCGAGTGTTTTAATATTTTAAAAAATACTGTAAATCAAATTTGTATTAATAATATTCCGCGAAAGAAAAAGAGCTGTTATAAAATTCCATGGTATACTAAGAAACTAAAGCGACTAAAGAATCTGAGGAACAAATATTTTAAAAAGTTCAAATCTACTAAATTGTTGCTTTATAAACGTAAATACATTTCTTACTCCAATAAATTCAAAGTGTTAGGCAAGAGGCTCCACAGGACTTTTGTTAGCAACTACGAATCTGACATCAAAGTAAACCCCAAGGCTTTCTGGAACTAAGTTAAGGCTAAAAAACTTTGCTCGTCTATTCCCTCATCAGTCTTTTACAATACGGAGTGAGCTTCTTCACCTTATGCGGCGGCTAATTTATTCGCAGACTTCTTTCGCTCCAACTTCGTGGCCCAGTCTGAGCTCCCAACGCTTTTCCCCTCATCAGTTGATAATCCTATTAACTTCGGCGCCCTAACTCTGTCGCTAGACGATATTGTTAATGGGATTCAAAATATAAAATTATCTACCCAGACTGATATTGACGGCTTATCGTCTTATCTTTTTAAAAACTGTCTGGCTTTGGCCACCCCACTCCTGCTAATTTTTAACAAATCTCTCGAGTGCGGCAAGTTTTTAGATGCATGGAAGGTGACCTTCATCACCCCTATTTTCAAAAACGGTAACAAAAACAATGTTGCCAACTATAGGCCCATTGCCAAGTTGTCTACCATTTCCAAACTCTGAGTATATTGTCAAACAGAAAATGTATTTTGCCCTTAGGCGTCTAATCATAGAGAATCAGCACGGTTTCGTGTCTGGCAGATCTACTGTGACGAACCTGTCGATTTTCTCTGAATTCTGTCTATCAGCTTTTAACAGTCGCCTTCAAGTCGATGCAGTTTATACAGATTTTTCTAAAGCATTTGACAAAATCAGCCATTCAATATTGATCTCAAAACTGGCCGGTGTGGGTTTCCACTCAATTTTTCTTTCCTGGCTAAAATCGTATCTTGACCAGCGGAACTGTGTGGTTGTGATAGAAAATGCGCATTCGAACTCTTTTGTTGCCACCTCTGGCGTACCTCAAGGTAGCATTCTTGGACCACTACTATTTATAATTTTTATAAATGACATTTCGGTCTGTTTTCAACACTCAAACTTTCTGCTTTATGCTGATGATTTAAAGGTTTTCTCTACTATTTCAAACTTGTCAGATTCAGTTAAGTTACAATCCGACTTGGACAATGTCGCTGTCTGGTTTAACTCAAACAATCTACCGCTAAACGTTAGTAAATGTTTTCACGTAACATTTTCAAAATCGCGCTATCCCATATTCACTTCTTATACCATTTGCGGTTCTCGCCTCTCGACTCTAACAGAACTGAAAGATTTAGGGGTAGTTTTCGATTCAAAATTGTCGTTCTCGACACATTTAAATTATACAATTGCTAAGGCTTATTCTCTTCTTGCTTTTATCCGGCGTTTTAGCTCAGACTTTACGGATCCTTATACTCTTAAGATACTGTTCACCTCACTTGTTCGCTCCAAGTTGGAATATGCCTGCTTCATTTGGCGACCCTATCATGAGTGTCATATCAAGAGGCTCGAACGTGTGCAGAAAATCTTTGTTCGGTTTGCATTGCGTTCATTGAATTTCTCCGACCCGATTCCTTCCTACGAAGCCAGATGTGCGCTCATCAACCTTCAGTCTCTAGAATCCAGAAGAACCTTGCTTTCAATGACTTTTGTCTTCGACATTATCAACGGATCAATCGATTCGCCAGCTCTCCTCGAGGGTATTCGATTCCATGTACCTAACAGGCCGCTTAGAAATAGCAACATGTTTTATACGGGGTTTTCTCGGACCCTCTATGCTTCCAATGCTCCCATTTCTCGTACATTAACTGAATTTAATCTTCGCTCAGATTCTTTAGAAATCGGCTTTTCAGTATCTAAAGATATTTTTAAAGCTGTAATTGCGCATCCATAATTATATTATATTTTATTTTTTTTTTTTTGTATTTTGTATTACATACAGACATATTCTTCATCTGTACGTAGTCTGTAAGCATATTTTTGTACTAGACTACTTTTGTAATTTGTAACTAATCAAATTGCTAATAAATAAATAAATAAATAAATAAATAAATAAATAATATGTACGTGTATGTACATAAGTACATAAGTACATATACAAATATTAATTGTTATTACATCAATATATACCCGATAAAGAGTAGACATCGCACTCGAAAAAATTTTCACATTCGTGTTTCTGGCAGGAGACCGACGATATAAAGTTGGCAAAGAATCTGTTTACGTATACGCATATGGCATGTATCTTAACCTAGGAGTGTAATAGTTACACTGCTCTACAGCCAAAAAATACTCTGAACGCAACCATCCTTTCTATATGTAAAATCGGTCGCTGATTCCGAAAATCGGGTTCATTTTTAATTCTATGGGAAGGTTTTTGAGATATCGGCAATTTACCGTTATTTGGCCAATGTGTCCACTTAATCCTGTATATCTCTTTAACACAGTGAGTTATATTCCTTAGGGTGACACCAAACGAAATAAAATTAAATTTCCTTTTCACGGCTCCTATAACATTTTTCTCTAACTCTTATAGTTTCTGAAATATTGACGATTAAATTTTAATTTTTTCGATTTTTTACGATTTTTTGAAGAAAAAATTGACTTTGTCAGGCAATATCTTTAAAACCAATATTTTTACCTTCGGTTTTACTCCTTTTCATGAAGCTCCATTCTATTACCAAAAAAATAAGCTATCAACGATGAAAATCCATTGTAAAATGGAAAAGTTATAGGCGATCAAGTAAATACAGCCAGGTCGCGCAATGCCTCTGCACGCGTACATTCTATGCATATTGTACCAATACCTACACATCTGCAGTAGCAGCACATTGGCAGCGCGGTAGATACAAGCCCATTTACGGGTATAACATGCATAAAATATACCCGTGTAGAGGCATTGTGCGACTTGGCTGTATTTACTTGATCGCCTATAACTTTTCCATTTTACCATGGATTTTCTTCGTTGATAGCTTATTTTTTTGCTAATGGAATGGAGCTTCACGTAAAAGATTAAAACCGAAGGTGAAGACATTGGTTTTAAAGATATTGTCTGACAAAGTCAATTTTTTCTTCAAAAAATCGTAAAAAATCGAAAAAATTAAAATTTAATCGTCAATATTTCAGAAACTAAAAGAGTTAGAGAAAAATGTTATAGGAGCCGCGAAAAAGAAATTTAATTTTCCTTCTTAATTTTCTTTCACCCCAAAGAAGATAACTCACTGTGTTAAAGAGCTATACTGGATTAAGTGTACCCATTGGCCAAATAACGGTAAATTGCCGATATCTCAAAAACCTTCCCATAGAATTAAAAATGAACCCGATTTTCGGAATCAGCGACCGATTTTACATATAGATAGGATAGTCACGTCCAAAGTACAGACAAAAAATTTCATTTTGTGATCCAGTGTTATTAACCTACATAGCTGTGTAATGGAGTTCATCTTAGTTTAGATTATTATTCTTTTTTTTCTCAAAAGAGGATAAAAAGTTTTAATTTACATTTATGTACATATGTACGATCGTAGAAGTGTTTGTCTTCTCACGTGCTGGCGCAATGAACGACAGGGACTAGGTGATGTTCATCGCGATTGACGTTGGTCGGTCGCCTCGGCGACGTTTGTCGTATTTGAAAAAGAAATAGCGCCTGGGAATAAAACGCAATTAAACCCGTGGGTTTTATTTCCATTCAGAAAGGGAAAGAACGCCCGCTCGCCCTATTCGGCGATGTGGGCTTTATTTCCCTTTCGAAAGGGCAATTTGAAAAAAAAAAAAAATACAAGAAAAATACAGAGAAATAAACTAGTGTCAAACGGGCTTAAGGGAAAAATTTTTTTTATTGAAATGTACCCGTCGTTTTTCAATAAGAGTTATTTTCCGTCTCTGCTTCAAAGTCTAATTTCGTCAAAAAGGTTTTATGTTTAGTTACATGGAACTACAACATGCGTCTAAGTTTTGCTCCCGCTGTTTACTACACAAGGGATATTTGGCCATTTGCAAAGTAGATCTATTATTTCTTGTATTTTCTAGTAATATTTCTGGGCGTTGCGGGCAATTTCTTGTATTTTTCTGGAATATTCTGAGAGATGGAATCGTTTTATTATATGGGAAAAATGTAAGGCCTTTCTATAGATAAAGGTATATTGACAAGCAAAACAATTTTGTTTGATGTAGGTGTTTTATACTATGTTCACGTTGGAGAGTTAACTTGAGTTAATGGTTTGTAGTAAATAGGTAACTGTGAAGTGGTCACGTTGAGGGGTTTATGTAACTCAGAGCTTAATTTGACATATGCTAGGTGGCGGCAACACTACATACATAGATTTGCTGCGAATCTTATGTCAAAGTCAGACGTAACCTTCATAGAATATTGACATAAGCATCCCAATCATCAGTCTATTGCGACCACCTAGCTGTTCAATTAGTGCCAATGTTTCAAAAGTGCTACCAAATTTTGGCAAAAAACAGGGTTGCATTCCATTAACTCAAAATAAACTCCAAATGAAAGTAGAGTTAATTGGAGTTAAAGGGGTTTTTAACAAAATAATTTGTATGGTTAACTCAGAGTTAAGAGTAGAGTTAAGTGGTTAACTCGAAGTGGCCACTTAACTCTAATTAACTCTTCAACGTGAACATAGTATTAGCCTCTTAAACTGCGTTTTAGACCAATCTTGAAGTATAAAGATAAAAGTCATTAGGCATTGCTTGAAGAACAAAGTAAGGGAAATTCAAATTCTTTAGAAAATTTGTGGCTGTTAAATTCAAAGCGAATCAGAAATTTATGAAAAATATCGAATTTGGCACGAAATGGCAAAAAAATATCGATTACACTACTCGACAAATTTTGATCAACTTTAACCACCAAAAATGAAATATAACTTTTCTAAAGCGAAATTTTTCGCTGATTCCGAATATCATCTCCATTTTTTTGTGGCAGACCCAGTTTTTGAGATATTGGTAAAAATGTGGAAAAGGCCATATATGCAAGACATTGCATCACATAAGTGCATCAAAAAGTTTTATTAGACATCGTGGCGATTTGACATCTAGGAAGTGCGGGTAGAGGGAGCTCCAACAAACATTTTTTGCCTTCACACTTCAAAATTGGTCAAGTAGTTTAAATAATGAGCGATGTGAGTAAGTACTTTTGACCAGAGACGAAAAATAACTCTTATTGAATTTTTTTAAATCAAAAACGTTGGGCACATTTCAATGAAAAAATTTTTCCCTTACATTCAAAAGTTATTATGGGAAAGAAAAATTTTTCTGTTGCTCATAACGATTATATTCAGATTTTTATTTTTTCAATTGCCTCATAACTGTTATTCATGAGAAAAAAAATTTTCCGTTGCTCATAACGTTTATTTTGAAATTTTTATTTTTTCCGTTGCCTCATAACAGTTATTCATGAAAATAAATTTTTTCTGTTGCTTATAGCTAATTTCTATTTCAGATTTTTGATTTTTACGTTATATTGTGAGTATTATTTTGTGGAATTGGTTCCTTTTTTTGCTCATAGGACTTCATCTTTCGGTATCTAGTGTATGTAATTGGATGGTGCTATGTAATACAGTATATTTATTTTATTCCCAAGCCCGAATCTAGAATGTTTCAATTGGTACTAGCTGTAAATATATCCTAACTAAAATTAAAAAATGCTGATTAGAAATAGGTTTGGTCCCATGGTTTCATATGCAAAGTTACTTAGAATAATCCGTAGGATTTTTTTCCGCCCAAACGATTTTTCGAAAATAAAATAATCGATCTTGTGATAAAAATCGATAGCAATAAGAAAACAAATCATTAGGGGTATTAGCTATCCATAGCATAACCCTAGCACGTAGCACGGATTGCACGGATTGCAAAGTTTTACAACGCACAACAACAAAATACAGGCGCACAAAAATATGCTAGACCTCAAAAATATGCTACACCAAAACCTATGTATATTTATTTGCTATGAAGTGTAGGAAATTAATTGCGACCCTGCGTCAGCTGACATTTGCCAATTGCTAATTTCAATTTCAATTTGATCATTCGAATTTTGCTTAAAATGTTATTTTTTATGTGTATTTATTAAATTTACTAAAATAAAATTATTTATTTATTAAAAAGTGAGTGATGAACGCGTCCCTTTGGCTAAAAAGAAAAGCTGCTTCTTAAAATTTCCTACGACTGTGCAATGGGGTGCTCTCGATGTGTAGCATATTTTGGTCCAGGATATTTGCAATCCGTGCTATCTTGCTATTTTGCTAGGGATAGCGAATACCCCTATTGTGGTAGTCAGACTTAGCACGATATTGTCCGGAAGCGTCGATTTTTTTTTTTTTTTTTTGATTATAAAATATTTAAAGTAAAATTGGCAATACACCAAAATAAAAATCCAAGCGAAATCCATTCGAAACCTAAATTAAAATCGAATTAATTTGTGATCTTCCATCTTATACCAAGCTTCAGTTCTCCCTCTTTCTCTCTCTTTCCCTTTCCTATTCCCTCTCTCTCCCCCCTCAATCTTTAACTATCCCTATCTCTATCTCAATCTTTTTTCACTTTCCTTAGCTAAAAAGCCAGATGGGATAAGAAGGATGGGTGACAACGCACAATTTTCCAAAGTTGTCTAAGCTCGATGTAGTGGCCCATATACCAAATATCATTGATTTACGCAAATAGACTCCGTGTTATAAGTATTTTAAGGACTTCTGCTGAAGGGGAAGGAAAGTAAGGGGACTTTTCTGTGTACCATATATGATTTACACGAACGCTTATCTAAAGATCACTTGCGAGGAGTAAACGCTGTTTTTAAAAATCACAACCGAAGATCTTTAGCATGGATAACAAATTCCTACCACACTAAGCCATCTAATCGTACATTCACGAAAATATGTATCTCATATTATTCACCGAAAAATAAAGTCCTACAACCAAAAAAAGAAACATATTCTGCAAAATAATACTCACAATATAACGAAAAAATTAAAAAATTTGAAATGTAGAAGTTATGAGGCAACGGAAAAAATAAAAATTTTAAAATAAAAGTTACGAGCAACGGAAAAATTTTTTTCTCATGAATAACAGTTATGAGGCAATTGAAAAAATAAAAATCTGAACATAATCGTTATGAGCAACAGAAAAAAATATTTTTCAAACATAATAGTTACGACTGAAAAATATTTTTTTTCGGTTTGAAATAACTCTTAAGAAATGAAAGAAAAAGATTTTTGAATTTTTTAATTGTTATGAGGCAATTTTTTTGAATATTTCTTATAACAGTTATGTCTCTGCTTTTGACTACTCTTTTGTAATTTTCTGCATTTGTTACACGTATGATTGTCCAAAAAATAGTCTCCCATTATATCCTCGTACCAAGACCCTTGATATCGCCATTCAAAAACTATTAAGTCCTGATGAAATCTCTCATCCTGTTCATCACTTTCAGCACCTATGTTTATAGGGACCCTGTAAAAAAGTGTGCGACGAGTCTCTAAAAAGATTTGTCCGGGAGCGCTCTCTTTCGGGTACAATTAGTCTACAATTGTTCCCAATTGTACCCGAATGGGTACATATGTATACTAATTGTAGACGAATTGTACCCGAAAGGGTATCAAACGGGTACAATTAGTCGCACAAATGGATGTGTCGCATTTGCTACCTGTTCGGGTACAAAACGGGTACAATTGTGCGCTTTTGCTACCCGTTCGGGTACAAACTGGGTACAATTAGTCTCTTCATAGGACATGCTCAAACAAAAGAGAACACTTCAACCCATATAAAGAGATACAAATGGGTAGTAATCGCATGCTCCCTTGCGAGTTGTCCCGGATGTATCCCGGAGTGATCGCATTTTTTGCAGGGGAATTATGAAGATGTGAAGGAATTTTTTTGCAATAAAGTAACTTTTTGTTACCTAGAAATCCACAAACAGCTTGTTAAAAACTGCTGCAAGCAGTAACAAAAAGCACACGATCTATCGTGAAATAGTTAGAACTTTTGTTCTGTTTGTGGATTTCTAGTTAACAAAAAGCTGCTTTATTGCAAAACTATATAGCAAGGAAAGTAATATACCGCCTAAAATTCATTTCTAACATTAACATATTGATAATTTCCCTACAATCACTTCCTAGATGTCAAATCGCCACGATGTCTAATAAAACTTTTTGATGCACTTATGTGATGCAATGTCTTACAAATATGGCTTTTTCCACATTTTTACCAATATTTCAAAAACTGGGTCTGCCACAAAAAAATGAATATGATATTCGGAATCAGCGTAAAATTTCGCTTTAGAAAAGTATAATTTTATTCTTGGTGATTTTTGGTGTCGAGTAGTGTTATCAATGTACGGTAATTCAAAAAATAGTCTATATTATCTGGTGGAACTACTTTAAAAATATCGATATATGTACATTAGAGTGCGTTTAATTTGTATGAAAAATTTAAAAGTTCATAAAAAGACTATATCGCCCCCTCAATCTGTAGTAACATGGTCAAAGATATCACACATAAATTTTGGTCCCGATTGGTGGCGTTTAAGGCGTGGCGCATTGAGGTCAAAGTTCAGAAAACTCTATGAAGGGTCAAAAAATCAAAATATTTTTTTTTAGTTATCTAATAACCAAAATGAATACTTCTATACCAGAGATGTTAAGTAATGCAGTACTTTGTGACTGCGGAGTCTTTTGATTGGGGTCAAAATAATTGCTATTCATTTTTTGTCAATCATGACTGGGTATTAAAAAAGTAAGCCTTCATTCTGACTGGTAAATTTTAACTGTGCAGTCACCTGGCTGCAATCCACCAATCATTTGATTGCAATCATGAAATGATTGCAGCTACAGTCTTTTGCCATTCTTCTCATAGGGGTTACTAGGTTTTTAAAGATTCGACCCCTAAGTTTGAGACACCAATCTCTTTGGCATGAGAGGAGGGTTTCTACTTTATAATTGTATTAACCCTACGTGCGCCATTGGGGTCACTTCCACCCAGTACTGAGTTTATACCACCTTAATGTAACTTTTCTTGCCAGCATGTTAAACGTCGTCAATAAGCATTCATTTTTTTTAAAGAGGTATTTCGATCGATTCCGAGTGATATAAGTTTTTCGCTTCTTGTGGTCTTTTAGGTCCATTTTACAAAGGTTTTTTTGCGGAGACCCGTAATGAAATTTTAAGGCGAATAATTTTCTTGAACATTTTAGCCCGCTAGTGACCTTAAAAATACTATTTCCTGACTGTGTAAAAAGGGGTCAAAATGACCCTTTCTTAGGGGTGCTAGATGGTTAAAATGTTCTACAAAATTATTCTACTTTATACTTTATAAAATTAACCTAGAAACCACAGGAAGCGAAAAACGCATATTCCTCGGAACGTAAAATGTGTTTTATTTGCGGTTCTACGGCATTGATCCAATTGCTTCTTTCGACGTTTAACATATCGGCAAAAAAAGTTACATTAAAGTGGTATAAACTATGTACTGGGTGGAAGTGACCCCAATGACGCACACAGGTTTAATACAAGTATAAAGTAGGAGCCTTCCATAAAACCGAAGATATGAAAAATTGAATTTTAGCGACATCTAGCGGCGTAAAAAAATTTTCGGAAAATATTTTCGAAAAAGAGATCATATGGGGGCGTACGGCGAACTTTTTTTTCTCGATACGCTCTAGTGTACATATCGCTAGCTTAGAGTTCAAATTGTGTAAGTCCTTTTTCAAACTTTGTAGGAGAGATAAAAAACAAAAAAAAATTTCGAAATGAAAAAGATGTTCTGTTCATGTAAATATTTTGGACTTACACAATTTTCTTCGCTTTTTTTACTTACACAATTTGCGTATCACTGAATAACAACGAGTAGAAATATGACAAGAGTCACAGACTTCTTTAGCGCGGTGTGTATTTGATTTTTCTAGCGTTGTACATAAAAATACACTTTTTCATAAAAATGGACTTACACAGTTTGCACTCTAAGCTAGCGATATGTATTTCAAAGATTTTATAAACTGACTATTTTAGATATATGCAAAATAAATAGATACTATTACAGCTAAAATACATAGAGAGCATATTTTTGGTACTAGTTTACTAAATGACTGCTTAAAAAATATCGCCAGTCATCAATGAATGAAAAAAATGAATGGTCAGTCATACTTGCCAAAAATACTGGGGACTTCAAATTTTAAATCATCAGTCAAAAAAAAGACTGAAAGGCTGCATTCAAGACTTCAAGAAAAAGAATGTGACTTCAAGGGCTGAAAGTCACGATGATTGCAATACTTAACATCTCTGTTCTATACCCAATGATAACAAATATAAATTTTGGTCCAGAAATACGTGCATAATTAAAGGAATTGGAAGATTCCATAAAATTTTTCATCTTTTCTATTTAGAACTTCGAAATGAAAAGAAAATGTCGTATTATTAATTTGTTTGTTTGTTTTGTGTATCGAAGTTTCATGCCGCTTCGTTTGCAGATATTGAGGCTGACACTTGTGAAAGCAGATATAGGAAGGTAGGCGCATAGGCGAATTCAGAAACTTCTTTTTTTAGATTATAAAATCAAAATCGAAACGAATTCACATCATGGCCAAAAGCAATGAGCGAGTCCCAAGCGAATTCACATTTTAACCAAAGAAAAATATTATTTTGATATTACAATCTACCAATTACAATAACAAAATACATGGGAAATTTCTGAATTCGCCTATGCGCCTACCTTCCTAGATCTGTCTCGACAGGTGTCAGCTGTTTACAGATTTACGACACCACTAACAGCTCAAAGGGATAGCGATAAAGTTACGATAAGGTTAACGATACTGAAATACTTATGAGTCACCAATGTCTGAACCTTTAATCGCATTGAGTAATATCCGTATTTTTGACAGTTGCAAAAGCCAGTGTTTCAAAATCTAAAGTCGCGAAATGTTTGATTTTATTTGATTTTGATTTTCTTCGCTTTTTAAATTACGCTTTTCCTTGATCTTGATATCGTCTTGATTCCATATTACTCAGTAGTCCTGAAGTAAAAGATAGCAAATACTCTGAAAAAAATACCCGTAGTTAAACCAACAACTTTCGGCTGTTGAATCTCCGTCTTTGATTCAACAGCAAAAGTATTTGTTTTTACAGCAAAGTTTTTGATCCAACAATTTATTCAAAAACGGGCATTGTTGTTTCAAAAACTTGCTTGCCTTTAAAAAATTTTTTGTGAGAAAATATTTTTTTGTGAGAAAACCAACAAAAAAAATAATGATGGAGAGAAGATGAAGAGAAAAATCCAAACAAAAGTTTATTTTTAGCAACAATTTTCTCCCCGTTGTTGATTTAAAGGCAAAAGTATTTGACCCAACAGTTTCCGTTGTAAACAAAACTAATGAGAACAAATTTTTTTAAATTTTGTTTTTACAATGATTCAAATAATTCATGGATTCCTTTTTAGGAAATGGAAGTATAAATAGGTTACTACAATTGAATATAATGTTGAATGTTCCACTATGTGATGATTGGATAGAATTTTAGGTTGATGTCATGGTTCGAATCCGGAGGAGAATATAAAATAAAGAAGAAAAATCAGAATAAGAAATAAAGATAGCAACCAGTGAATGATAAGAAGGAGAGAAGAATAGGAGAACAAGCGGAGGCTACATATTTGTAGTTGGGACCCGGGCGGAGAGAAGATGAAGAGTAAAATGCAAACAAAAATTTATTTTTAGGTGAAAATTTTTTCAAACAATCTCCGTTATTGACTTAAATCAACAACGCTCGCACCTTTGCAACAACAACGGAGCGTTGTTGGGCACATTTCAACTGCGGAAAGTAGTTGATTTAACAGCGAAACTCTTTAGATTTACAACGTTTTTTTTTCAGAGTATAAATTTTGGTCCCGGTCGGTTAAAGTCCGTATTACCATATGGGCGACACGCCTTAACCGTCTCCAATTGGGACCAAAATTTATATTTGGTATCCTCTAGTAAAGGATTGTCGATTTTGGGCATTATATATAAAAATAATTTTTATGAAATTGTTTGGTCCCTACTTTGGTCCGAACTTTGACCCCTGTGTGACACCCTTTAACCGTCCCCGATCGAGACCGAAATTTATATTTAATATCTTTGAGTTCAGGACTATCGATTACACTAGTTATTAGATATAAAAACATTTAATTTTTTGAATCTCCATAGAGCTTCTGAACTTTGACCCCTGTGCAGCTATATATTATAGTCACCCGATTTTAATTATTTTCAGAAAAAGTTAAGGTAGTGCTAAAATATGGTCATGTGCAAAGTTTGCGCAATTTAACTCATAAACTGACTGAGTTATTAACAAAAAAGTCCAAATTGATGGTACTATTTAAATACCGTTATCTCATAAACCGGAGCAAGTTTGGAAAAACTAATGATGGCATTGAATTTAGAATGCCCCAATTAAGTAAGAACAACCGTCAAAATCCTTTCGCAGGAAAAGGGTTCAAACCCTAAGTAAAGTTTATAGACAGGGAAAAAATTACCTTCGGAGCTCTGAAATTTCTTTCCTAAATTTCTCGAAAACGAGAGCTAACTTTGACTTTCTGAAAACTCCATCGTGTTCTATAGCGTTTCGCTGTAATATTTTGACCTCCCTACAGTGTAATTTTTTAAAAATCTATCCCTTTATTTTTTCCAGAGTTGTAATTATTATAAGAAAAAAAATAACAATCAAAAAGTAATTATTATTGAAAGAAACATATTTTAAAAGTCTTTCCATAATAGTTATTTCTGATATTTTTTTAAGTCTTTTTGTAATTATTATAAATGAGAAATTTTGAGACAAATTTGAAAAAAGTCTTTGAGTAATTATTATCCGTAACAAATTGTTTTTTAAGTCTTCAATGACTTTTTCATTGAGACGAATTTCAAAAATATCTTAAGTAATTATTTTGAGTAACAAATTTATTTTTTATATCTTCGATAAAAATCTTTCATACAATTTCAAATTGGAAATTTGCTTTAATTTTGAAGTACTTATATGAAAGTTATTCTTATTTTATACTTATATGAAAGTTATTGAAAATTTTCTGAGACTTTTTTGAACTTTGTCTCAATGAAAAAGTCTTTGAAGATATAAAAAACAATTTGTTACTGATAATAATTACGCAAAGACTTTTTTCAAAGCGATAAATGCCCATAGCATGCACAATTAACAACATTCGAGCTTTTAAAATGGTGTGTTTCTTTTTTGGGTCCAGGGGTGGTTTGAATGGTAATTTATTATTCTAGAGGATGAGATAGGTTTCGCATACCATTTTGTTAATAGTTTGTTTTTTTCTTTGTATATTTCTACGTCTAGGAAGGGTAATTTTTGGTTCTTTTCTAGTTCAGTGGTAAACTGTATTTTCTTATGTTGTTTGTTCAAAGTAGTCAAAATTTCACCCCCGTCCTTCATTTTCACTATAGCAAATATTAAAATGGGCGTGACAGCACAAACCATACCGACTGGCGCCATCCCAAACGGGATTGCCGAAAATTGTTAAGAGCGGACCACTATAATCTATAGCTCCCCTACAACCGATTGTTCAGATATACACATTTTGGTGTATAACTCCTCCATTTTAACAGCTAACGGCGTGAAATTTTGAAGTATTTGTACCCACATGGGCCCAAACAAGTTTACCGAAAATTGTCAGATTGGACCATTATAACATATAGCTCCCATACAACCGATTGTTCAGATATGGACATTTTGGTGTATAACTCCTCCATTTAAATAGCCAAGACACCATTTTTTTCTAATAAATCTTTCCATAAATAACCCACAAAATTAAAATTATAAATTAAATTTAATCCGGCTATGTACAAACATAGGTAACTTTTCATTTCCCCACTCATGAAAGGTATGAAGTCTTCGGTACGGCCGAAGACAGCCGCGCTTTTACTTGTTTCCTTTTCAAATTATTTTTTTTATTTTGTTAGAATTTAACCAAGGGTTTTATCACTTTGAAGACCTCTACTTTGTATTTTATTACATATCGATCACCAATATGGTTTTCTTGAGTGGCATATTGCATTTTATTGCTCCATAATTTTGGAATAAAGTTCTAACGATTTCACGATAGTTAGGGTCCGTTTTTGTTACTGCTCTCCAAAATTAATTTCTTGAATCTCGACAATTTTCCTCCAAACGCAGATGTTGAAAGCAGAGATGTTAAGTAATGCAGTACTTTGTGACTGCGCAGTCTTTTGATTGGGGTCAAAATGACTGCTATTCATTTTTTGTCAGTCATGACTGAGAATTAAAAAAAGAAGCCTTCATTCTCACTGGTAAATTTTAACTGTGCAGTCACCTGGCTGAATTCCACGACGTTACTGCAATCATTTGATTGCAATCATGAAATGATTGCAGCTACAGTCTTTTGCCATTCTTCTCATAGGGGTTACTAGGTTTTTAAAGTTTCGATCCCTAAGTTTGATACACCAATCTCTTTGGAATGAGAGGAGGGTTCCTACTTTATAATTGTATTAACCCTACGTACGCCATTGGGGTCACTTCCACCCAGTGCTGAGTTTATACCACCTTGATGTACCTTTTAGGCCGGCATGGTAAACGTCATCGAAAAACATTAATCTTCGCAAAAGAAGTATTTCGATCGCTTCATTAGAACTGGAAATAAAACACATTTAACATTCAGAGGAATATAAGTTTCTCGCTTCCTGTGGTCTTTTATGTTCATTTTACAAAGATTTTTTGATATGGGTGCGTACGGCGAACTATTTTTCTCGATACGCTATAGTGTACATATCGCTAGCTTAGACTGCAAATTGTGTGAGTCCTTTTTTTATACTCAGCTTTACTAGTACACAGAGTATTATAATTTTGATTTCATAACGGTGGATTGTAACAGAATGAAATAATCGAGATAGATATAGACTTATATATATCAAAATGATCAGGGTGAAAAAAGAAATCGATTGAGCCATGTCCGTCCGTCCGTCCGTCCGTCCGTACGCACGATAACTCGCGCAAAAATCGAGATATTTTGATGAAATTTGGAATGCAAGTTGGTATCGAGACTGGGACGGTTGGTATTGAAAATGGGCGAAATCGGACCATGACCGATTTTCCTATTTAGAAAAATTGGAAATTTGGTATCTCGGCGACTACTATAGCTGGAGCGATGAAATTTCACCCACGTATTGAGCTCAGGCCTTTATGAAGAAATTTGACAAAATTTTGGAAAATGGGCGGTGCCACGCCCATTTATTAAGGGTCAAACATTGAAAGTTTTATATGTCATAACTCAGAAACCGTTGAAGATATATCGATGAAATTTAGTATGAGTGATGTACTTACTTAGACAAATGTTTTGACGGAAAACTGTCAAAATCGGTTGACGGCCACGCCCACTTTTATATATGTGAACTATAAAGGGGCCTAATAAAAACATTTTAAGCGATATCTCTGTCAAATATAAAGATCTATCACTAAAATTTTGTGGCAGGAGTCCAACTACCGACATAAAACAAAAACCACAAAAATTTTGGAAAATGGGCGGTGCCACGCCCACTTATTAAGGGGCAAATATTGAAAGTTTTATAAGCTATAACTCAGAAACCGTTAAAGATATATCGATGAAATTTGGTACGCGTGATATATTTGCTTAGGAAAATATGTGGACGAAAAATTACCAAAATCGGTTGACGACCACGCCCACTTTTATATATGGGTATTATAAAAAAGCGATATCTTTGTCAAATATAGAGATAATTCATTGAAATTTTGTGGCATAAGTTCCACAATAGACCGGAAACAAAAAATAGAAAAAGTTTGGAAAATGGGCGTGGCACCGCCTCTTTCTAGACAAAGGAATATACGAGATTTCGGAGCCCATAACTCGACAAATAACTGAGATATTATGACGAAACGTGGTTTATATACTTTTATAACTTGTGTTAATAGACACGCAAAAAGTTATTGAAATCGGATAATGACCACGCCTACTTTTTAACAAAGATATTTCTGGAAAATCCTTTTGGAATTTGTAACGTGACATCTTTGTAACTAGAAGTCATAAAGAAATGAAATTTTGCACAAAGAATAATATTCAAATGCTTAGATGGATGACTGATAAAAATGTTGAAAATGGGCGTGGCTACGCCCACTTTATGCCGCACTCGCTTTATATAAAATACGCCGTGTTTCCATCAAACGCAAACAAACAATGAAAGCATACAGCTGAGTATCTAATGTTCGATTCCACTCGAACTTAGGCTTCCTTACTTGTTTAAAATTGCAGGGGAGATAAAAAACAAAAAATAAAAAAATTTCGAGATGAAACAAATTTTCTGCTCATGAAAATATTTTGTACTTACACAATTTTCTTCGCTTTTTGGGCTTACACAATTTGCGTATAACTGAATAACAACGAATAGAAATATGACAAGAGGCACAGGCTTGTTTAGTGCGGTGCGTATTTGATTTTTCTAGCGTTGTACATAAAAATACACTTTTTCATAAAAATGGACTTACACAGTTTGCACTCCAAGCTAGCGATATGTATTTCAAAGATTTTGTAATCTGACTATTTTAGGTATATGCAAAATAAATACTATTATAGCTAAAATACATAGAGAGCATATTTTTGGTACTAGTTTACTAAATGACTGCTCAAAAAATATCGCCAGTCATCAATGAATGAAAAAACTTGCTTGCCAAAAATACTGGGGACTTCAAATTTTAAATCATCAGTCAAAAAAAGGACTGAAAGGCTGCATTCAAGACTTCAAGAAAAAGAATGGGACTTCAAGGGCTGAAAGTCACGATGATTGCATTACTTAACATCTCTGGCTGAAAGTGATGAACATGGTGAGAGATTTCATCAGAACTTAATAGTTTTTGAAAGGCGATATCAAGGATCTTTGAACAAGGATATGATGGGAGACAAATCCAGAAAATTTCAAAAGAATAGTCAAAAGTATTTGCATCCCTCATTATTTATCCTCTCCTTAAAATCGCGAGATGCATTAATTTTTTTATTCAATTAATTCTTTAACCTATTCATCGCTGTTTTGAGAGACATTGTGCACTTCAAAACTCATAATAAATGGAAAGAAATACATAATGTTAAATGTTACTCCTTAATAAAGTTTTATAAAGAATCGGAAAATGCTAGGTTAAGAACTCTCAATAAAAATAGGTAAATATAAATACTGATACATCCCATTATTGCAAAAGTAGTCTCAAGATGCTCACATTTAAATTCTTTATAGGATAGATAGGATTCGAATCTGAATTTCCTCATACAAACTTAGATTTTTTTCATTCTTTTTGCCATTGTAACCACACTACTTGACCAATTTTTAAGTGTGAAGGCAAAAAATATTTGTTGGAATTCTCTTTACTGTTCTTATTAGATGCCAAATCGCTACGGTGGCTAATACAATTTTTTTATGCACTTATGTATATCATGCAATGTTTTCTATATACGGTTTTTTCTACATTTTTACCGATATCTCAGAAACAGGGCCTGCCACAAAAAAATGGATATGCTATTCGGGATCAGCGTTAAATTTCGTTTTAGAAAAGTATAGCTTTATATTTTTGGTGGTTAAAGTTGATTAAAAATTGTCGAAAAGCGAAAAAAAGAAATCGAAATAAAGAAATGAAAGTAAAAAAATTTTTAAAAAGCCTTCTCCTGAACATTTTTGAATTTGGCTTTTACTTTCCGGCGCATACGGCTCGATATGTATTTATGTACATACATACGGTTTGGACAGTTCAAACGGATATTGGCAATAAAAAGGAGACTTTCTTGGCCAGAAATGGGAAAGCGGATGTAACTTCATGTTATAAATTGGATACTTTGATGTATTAGAACTGCCAAGTTCGAAGTATACATAGGTTATCGTTAAAGGCTGGATAGTTAATATAGGAAAGTAGCGTTACACAAGGAAAATTATTACTCATCTCTTTAAATTATCCACGCTGTGATTTATTTATTTTTTGTTTTTTTGAGTCGGCATAGTCAATGAAATGAAAAAAAACTCCGGTATGAAACCTTGGCGAGGCCTTTAATTCCAATACAAACTTTTGTTTTTATGTAAACGCAGTTCGTTAAGGAGTGTTTTAATTTTGTATACATAAGTATATGTATTCTAAAACCTGGTAATGTACTAATGTAGTATGCAAACGCGTAAATTCAGAAATTCCAATGGAAATTTAAAACATAAAATATACAAAAATATCACACATACTATATTCTTTCGAAAACATGCAACATGCCAATATGCCGTTAGTCAACAACAAATATGTATGCTGCATGTTGCATGCCTTTGGACTTTACACACACATTAAATTGTTGATGCAAAAAATGCATGCAATAACTGTAACTGTAATTACGTTACAACATTTAAGGATAAAAGGAATAGTGCACATAAAAAAATTTGTAGGTAATGAAAAAATAAATGTGGCAGTAAAAAAGGAAATACTCAAGAGAATGTTGAAAGAAAGTTGCTAAGTGCAGTGTTTCACGCAAGCTGGGCGGTTGCACGATATTTAGAGGAATGCCAGGATACATACATATATATATATATGTATATGTATATGTACATATGTATGTATGTCTTTGCTCACTATCGGGATGGAGGATATGTTGGCTAAGGCAATCAAATGAGAAAAAAGCGAAACTCAAAGTACATAAAAATTCTTTCTGGAAATGTCCTTTACCTATTAGTCACTATATACATATGTATATACATATGTACATTCAGTAATATTTTTATGAAATACTAGCAAATACCCGTCCCGCTTCGCAGCGAAGAAAAAAGTTTTTATATTATAATGAATACTTCCCTCTACATTTCCCTTTCTCTTTCCCTTTTCTTCAATTTTACCTTTACCGGGACCATCCATCAGCATCCGGGCGCACTGCTCGAGCCATCTCTGGGAAACCGGTTTAGAAATCACAATGAAAATAGCTATATGTTGAAGTCCAACTCAACGCCTTTCCTTTGCTACCGATATCGCTCGGAAACATTCAGAGGTCATCTGGATCCGCGCTTTGACCCATATATTGGAACGTGGCCTGGGCATCACTATTAAAAGAGCTTTTTGTTGAAGTCCTCCTCAACAGCTTTCATTTGATACCAATATTGGTTATAAACTTTCCGGGGTCACTCGGTTCCACGTTTTGACCCATATCTGGAGACCCGGCCTAGTCATCATTTTTATATAATATATATCCATGAAATTTGGTGCGTGAGCTCTAATGGTCAAACATATGTACATATGTATGTGCGTACGAGTATTACGAATTGTTCTCTTACTTATTTAATTGGCACGCAACCGCCTAGACGATTCTGGCCGAGTCCAATAAAGCGCGCCACCTGTTTCTGTTTCATGCAGCATGGCACCACTTGGGAATACCTAGGGAGTCAGCATCACTGTCCACATGATCTTCCCAATGCAGTGGAGGCCTCCCTTTTCTTCTGCGTTCAGCGGGTTTCAATAGAAATATTTTCTTGGCCGGAGCACCTTCGTCCATTCTCACGACATGACCTGCCCAGCGCAGCCGCTGGATCTTTATTCGCTGAACAATGTCGATGTCTTTACAGCTTGTATAGCTCTCCGTCGGTACTCGCCCTCGCCAACGTGAAAAGGTTCATAAATCCTTCGAAGAAATTTCCTCTCGACTACCCCAAGCGCCATTTCATCTGCTTTTGATATTGTCCATGCTTCCGCGCCGTACATGAGGAGTGAAACGATGAGAGTCCTGTAGGTGTGATTTTTGTTCGTCGAGAGAGGACTTTACTTTTCAATTGCCTACTTAGTCCAAAGTAGCATTTATTGGCAAGAGTGATTTCAGTGCTGACATTATTTTTGGTGTTAATGCTGGTTCTCCGCTTTAATATAAAAATTAAATAATTATCATATCTACAGCTTCCGTTTAGTAATTTTGACAAACTTTTTTCAATATCAAAAAGTAATAATTTTGCGAAAATGTCGTACTTAAAATCCCAACAAAATATGAAATAATTCAAAACAGTTTGACATGTGCTTGTATGTGCAAATAAAAAATATCTATTTCAAGGGTGCTCAACGCTCTCGTATTGAATGGGGAAACTCCAATACATCTACAAAAATTTATTAGTGCACTCAGATTTCATGCCGCTTCGTTTGCAGATATTGAGGCTGACACTTGTGAAAGCAGATATAGGAAGGTAGGCGCATAGGCGAATTCAGAAACTTCTTTTTTTAGATTATAAAATCAAAATCGAAACGAATTCACATCATGGCCAAAAGCAATGAGCGAGTCCCAAGCGAATTCACATTTTAACCAAAGAAAAATATTATTTTGATATTACAATCTACCAATTACAATAACAAAATACATGGGAAATTTCTGAATTCGCCTATGCGCCTACCTTCCTAGATCTGTCTCGACAGGTGTCAGCTGTTTACAGATTTACGACACCACTAACAGCTCAAAGGGATAGCGATAAAGTTACGATAAGGTTAACGATACTGAAATACTTATGAGTCACCAATGTCTGAACCTTTAATCGCATTGAGTAATATCCGTATTTTTGACAGTTGCAAAAGCCAGTGTTTCAAAATCTAAAGTCGCGAAATGTTTGATTTTATTTGATTTTGATTTTCTTCGCTTTTTAAATTACGCTTTTCCTTGATCTTGATATCGTCTTGATTCCATATTACTCAGTAGTCCTGAAGTAAAAGATAGCAAATATAAATTTTGGTCCCGGTCGGTTAAATTCCGTATTACCATATGGGCGACACGCCTTAACCGTCTCCAATTGGGACCAAAATTTATATTTGGTATCCTCTAGTAAAGGATTGTCGATTTTGGGCATTATATATAAAAATAATTTTTATGAAATTGTTTGGTCCCTACTTTGGTCCGAACTTTGACCCCTGTGTGACACCCTTTAACCGTCCCCGATCGAGACCGAAATTTATATTTAATATCTTTGAGTTCAGGACTATCGATTACACTAGTTATTAGATATAAAAACATTTAATTTTTTGAATCTCCATAGAGCTTCTGAACTTTGACCCCTGTGCAGCTATATATTATAGTCACCCGATTTTAATTATTTTCAGAAAAAGTTAAGGTAGTGCTAAAATATGGTCATGTGCAAAGTTTGCGCAATTTAACTCATAAACTGACTGAGTTATTAACAAAAAAGTCCAAATTGATGGTACTATTTAAATACCGTTATCTCATAAACCGGAGCAAGTTTGGAAAAACTAATGATGGCATTGAATTTAGAATGCCCCAATTAAGTAAGAACAACCGTCAAAATCCTTTCGCAGGAAAAGGGTTCAAACCCTAAGTAAAGTTTATAGACAGGGAAAAAATTACCTTCGGAGCTCTGAAATTTCTTTCCTAAATTTCTCGAAAACGAGAGCTAACTTTGACTTTCTGAAAACTCCATCGTGTTCTATAGCGTTTCGCTGTAATATTTTGACCTCCCTACAGTGTAATTTTTTAAAAATCTATCCCTTTATTTTTTCCAGAGTTGTAATTATTATAAGAAAAAAAATAACAATCAAAAAGTAATTATTATTGAAAGAAACATATTTTAAAAGTCTTTCCATAATAGTTATTTCTGATATTTTTTTAAGTCTTTTTGTAATTATTATAAATGAGAAATTTTGAGACAAATTTGAAAAAAGTCTTTGAGTAATTATTATCCGTAACAAATTGTTTTTTAAGTCTTCAAAGACTTTTTCATTGAGACGAATTTCAAAAATATCTTAAGTAATTATTTTGAGTAACAAATTTATTTTTTATATCTTCGATAAAAATCTTTCATACAATTTCAAATTGGAAATTTGCTTTAATTTTGAAGTACTTATATGAAAGTTATTCTTATTTTATACTTATATGAAAGTTATTGAAAATTTTCTGAGACTTTTTTGAACTTTGTCTCAATGAAAAAGTCTTTGAAGATATAAAAAACAATTTGTTACTGATAATAATTACGCAAAGACTTTTTTCAAAGCGATAAATGCCCATAGCATGCACAATTAACAACATTCGAGCTTTTAAAATGGTGTGTTTCTTTTTTGGGTCCAGGGGTGGTTTGAATGGTAATTTATTATTCTAGAGGATGAGATAGGTTTCGCATACCATTTTGTTAATAGTTTGTTTTTTTCTTTGTATATTTCTACGTCTAGGAAGGGTAATTTTTGGTTCTTTTCTAGTTCAGTGGTAAACTGTATTTTCTTATGTTGTTTGTTCAAAGTAGTCAAAATTTCACCCCCGTCCTTCATTTTCACTATAGCAAATATTAAAATGGGCGTGACAGCACAAACCATACCGACTGGCGCCACGTATCTTTTGTTATTTTTTGCGCAAGATGCGCACGGGTCCGGCTAGTTTATAATAATTATTATTGATGGAAAAAGTAAAAATAAAAAATTAATAATTATTCTTGAGTAAAAAAATATAAAATCATGGCATAATACTTATTCCTGATTAAAAAAATTTAAATTAAATAGTAATAATTACTTTCGATCACAAAAATACAAATCGAAGAATAATAATTACATGCATACACTATTTCGCTTATAATGATTACTGTCCCTGTTATTTATTATCCAAATAAAGATAAAAAAATACCTACATACAAGTGTAATTCAAAAGTGCATACATACATACATAGTTAAATGGACTCATATCTTTTCTTCACAGTGATATCGATGTCAAGGAAAATTTGCTTCAAGATTCGGAGTCCAGTTTTACAGGGCCTGTGCAAACGATACGAGAGGGGCTACCCCGACCACGTAGCGGTGAGTTTCGTGCACTCTTCGAGGGCAATACTCCATGACCCTGATGCCTGGAGCATATATAGGAGGAAAAAAATAAGAAACTGGAACGATTGTATCCAAAATAAGGAAGGCAACAACAAATACCGACAATATGGTGAACAACAAGAATATTAAAATAGAGGAAGGATGTATTGTTACATATGTACATATGTATGTACATACATACATACATGCATACATACTTATTAGCAATCGAACTACGAAAATATAATAATAAAACGCATTGAACACCAACACCCACTTAAATCATATTGTAAATGTGTATTCTAACGTACATATGTATGTACATACGTATGTATGTACTTGTTTGATGCAACTACTCGTGATGTCCTCAACAATTAATCATAATTTCAGCTCCGCTAACTGTGATGACTTTAATAATAAGAATCGAAAAATTAATAACTGGTGAACTAACTCTAGCTTCATATATGCATACATAGTACATCAATTTATTTATTCACCTATAAATAGAAAAATTCAAACATAGAAACGCATAGAGAACTAATATAATGCATATGAAATTGAGTAAAAAACCATGATAATTAGAATTATATGAATAAAATAATGTAGTGAAATTACAGAAACAAAATGTATATATAGAAATTGAAATTATTTGCTAGATTAGGTACAGTTTCTTTAAGTATAGAAAACGAAGACGATGGTGGCACCGAAAAACACTATCGAAATACATATGTATGTATTATAAAACATTTAATTAGATTAGAAACCAACATCGTGATGTTATTATTATTATTATTATTATTATTATTATTATTATTATTATTATTATTATTATTATTATTATTATTATTATTATTATTATTATTATTATTATTATTATTATTATTATTATTATCATTATTATTATTATTATTATTATTATTATTATTATTATTATTATTATTATTATTATTATTATTATTATTATTATTATTATTATTATTATTATTATTATTATTATTATTATTATTATTATTATTATTATTATTATTATTATTATTATTATTATTATTATTATTATTATTATTATTATTATTATTATTATTATTATTATTATTATTATTATTATTATTATTATTATTATTATTATTATTATTATTATTATTATTATTATTATTATTATTATTATTATTATTATTATTATTATTATTATTATTATTATTATTATTATTATTATTATTATTATTATTATTATTATTATTATTATTATTATTATTATTATTATTATTATTATTATTATTATTATTATTATTATTATTATTATTATTATTATTATTATTATTATTATTATTTTTATTATTATTATTATTATTATTATTATTATTATTATTATTATTATTATTATTATTATTATTATTATTATTATTATTATTATTATTATTATTATTATTATTATTATTATTATTATTATTATTATTGTTGGAATACAACCCTGAGTTCAACTCACATATTCATGCAACTCTACTAAAAGTAACCATGTACAATGCAACCATGCAAATGAAATGTCATTCTCTATTTGTCTTTATATTTTTTCTTCACTTGAATTTTAACTGCCAACTAGTAAGCATCAATAAATCTATATATATATATTAAATAGTGTGATTTATTACTATTGGAAAAGAAGGCAAGTCAAATTAAAATCTCAACAGGTTATGGGCCCAGGTGCAAATTCCTGGAGTCAAGTTTAAACAAGTTTAATTGATTTGAAAAAAAGTTTAATAATGAGTTCGTCGATGTTTAACATCGAGAAATTGTGTGAGTCAAATTACGACTCATGGAGCATACAAGTGAAAAGTGTGCTGGTGCATCAAGAATTATGGGCAGTCACTTCTGGTGAAACGCCTTGTCCTGAAGACGAAAAAAATGTGGTAGCATGGAGAGCAAAGGATGAAAAGGCTATGGCAACAATCATATTGAGCATCACGCCAATGCAAATTGCACATGTGAAAAATTGTAAAACATCTAATGAGGCGTGGAACGTGCTGAGAGAAATTCACAGGCCAAAAGGGCCAGTTCGTAAGGTAACATTATTTAAACAACTTCTTGGAATGCGTATGAGCGATGGAGAATGCGTTCAGCAATACGTATGCAAATTCACAGCACTGGCAGAAAAGTTGGAAGAAATCGGAGTAAGTCTCCAAGAAGAGTTCTTCGTGATTATGCTACTAGCAAGCTTGCCAAAATCGTTCGAAAATTTGGTTGTCGCATTGGAGTCTCGTGATGAGCTACCTAAGCTAAATGCTATAAAAATAAAACTCATAGAAGAAGGTGAACGGCGTAAATCATGTAGTGCAGAAAATACCGAAGGTAGCGTACAAGCGTTTATTGCTCAAGAAAATTCTAGAAAAAAGAAGAATTTCACGTGTTCAAAATCGAATGAAGTAAGCAGCACAGCGAATAACAACAGCAACAACAACAGAAGCAAACGACACAACTTTAAATGTTACAGCTGCGGTAAGTCGGGCCATTTCGCAGCACAATGTAGGCAGAAGCAGCAAGAACCTTCTGGAAAAAATGACAAAACCAACAACGGGCTGTTTGTAGCAGTTAACAGAAAAGTATTACATTCGGATGTTTGGTGTATCGACAGTGGTGCCTCGTCGCATTTGTGTTGCAACCGCAAAATGTTCGACGAATTTGTAGAATGCAATGAAACGATAACATTGGCTGGCGAAAATGAGATGAAAGCAACAGGCAAGGGTATTGTGCGTTTGAAGACGAACAAGTTTGATGTCACATTGGTGGATGTATTTTTCGTACCCGGTCTACAGTGCAACTTCATTTCAGTTGCAAGGGCTGTTAACAGAGGATATACAGTGAAGTTCGAACGCAACATAGCAGAAATAATCAACGAGCACGGAAGCGTTTTATTATGTGCTAAAAAGATAAGTAATTTGTATTTATTTGAGCTAAATGAAAACAAATTATTTTTCACAAGAACAACCAATGATGAAGGGATGAAATGGCATAAGCGTTTGGGTCATCTAAACTTTAATAGCATGCGAGAATTGATTAGCAACAATATGGTTCACGGAATAAAAGTTGATATACCTACAAATATTGAATGTACTGTATGTATGGCAGGCAAGTGCAGCCAGCGGCCATACACAAACACACAAAATCGAGCAACAGATGTTTTGGAGCTTGTACATACAGATGTGTGTGGTCCTGTAAACGTCGCATCAATTGGAGGGGCAAAATATTTTTTAACTTTTATCGACGATAAAACACGCTACGCATTTGTTTATTTTATACGTCATAAGCACGAAGTATTTGAGAAATTTAAGGAATTCAAGGCAATGGCAGAACTTCAAACAGGCAAAAAGATGAAGGCATTGAGGAGCGATAATGGCAGAGAATTCGTAAACGCACCATTTGATCAATTTTTAAAAGATAATGGAATTGTTAGGCAATTGTCAGTGCCATATACGCCGCAACAAAACGGCGTAGCAGAGCGGTTTAATAGAACGTTGTTGGACATGGCCAGATGCATGTTAATAGGTGCAGGTGCAGAAGAGGCATTATGGGCTGAGGCCGTGCATACGGCTGCATACATACGTAATCGATCGCCAACAAAGTCTTTGGTTAAGATGACACCATACGAAGCGTGGCATGGGCGTAAACCAAACGTAGGTCATTTGCGCACATTTGGTTCACTAGCGATAGCGCTGGATAAGAGAGAGCATAGCAAGTTCAAACCGAGGGGCAAAGAATTTTTAATGGTCGGTTATTCTGATACATCGAAGGCGTATAGATTATTTAATAAGAATACAAGACAGCTTGTTATAAGTAGAGATGTTTACTTCGTAGAGTCGTCATCAATTAATCAATGTGAGCCAGATGTTAATATTAAAGAAAGCGTAGAGTTACCACTTATGACTGATACAATTGCTATTGATGATGGCGTGCAACAAAATGATACAAATTTAAATACGATATCGAATGAAAATGATGACACAATTGAAGCAAACAATAGTGATGAAGAATTCCAGTCGGCCGATGATGAAGCAGCAGAGGAGGCAACTTTGAAGAGAGGTCCAGGTAGGCCGCGATTAGTTTACAGTGGTAAGCCAGGCAGACCTGCAAAGCAATATAATTATTTAAATTTAATAAACGGTAATGATGTAGATATACCACAATCAGTGCAGCAAGCATTATCGAGTAAATATGCTGATGAGTGGTATAATGCTATGCAAAATGAATACAATTCTCTTTTGAAAAATGAAACATGGCAGTTCGCTGAACTTCCTAGAGGGCAGAAGGCCGTTCCTTGCAAATGGGTTTTTACTCTTAAAAAGGATAAAGATGGTTATATAGAAAGGTTCAAAGCTAGATTAGTAGCGAAAGGTTGTTCACAAGTATATGGCGTGAACTATAATGAAACGTTTTCACC